>JZLH01S0241249.1:7579-29090 GCA_001188425.1 Eucidaris tribuloides | reverse complement strand
ACATAAAACACCACTTTTACAAACACGGAAAAACGCACACACCATACACTTACACACGACCACACATATTCATGACCTACCAGTCCCTTCGCCTACATCATTACAATCTGTAGATGTAACATCCATGGGTAGTGACGTCGATGAGTAATTGGATATCAGTAACCCAATCACAACCGGTCTAAGGGAAGGAAAACACGACTCTAACGATCCACTATAAAAAAGCGATGCGGCAGTTTCCCAACTGTTTTTTGCCTGTTCAAAACGTTTGAGTGGTGAGACTAGCTTATCAGCGTTCATTATTGCCAACCTGTTCAACTTTAGAAACTGGCCACAGTTCTAAATCAAAGGGTAAGAATTATTTGTTTTTCTTTTAAAGCCCGCCGCTGCTGCATTACTTGCCTGCGCTTAAACCTTTGGAGGGCAGCTTTTATTATGATGCCGAACATGCACCTCCATCCAGATATATCTCGTACTTAGTTTCCAACTAGTTAACTCTTCATTATGGATTGGGTGCCTAATTGATCGGCGCAGAATGTGTTATTCCGATTATAAACATTTTGCAGTCTTTTGATGCAAGACATGTTATAAAATTCACTTTGCTTCATCACAAGCTTTAAAGGGACATATACGGGCACTTCCATTGAAGTAACAAAATTTACGAATGTGTATGAGAATCATTTTCCCCAAACTTGATACATTTTAGCGTAATTAGAGGTGTATTATATATAATTTTAAACGCTTGCCCTTGCAACATTGCTCCTCAATTGCACAGTCAGTAACACAGAATCAAAAAAAAAATAAGTACAGAATTTATTAAATCCCTTCTTAATTGTCTTCAACTATATCACTCTCACCACCTCCCTCAACAACATTTTTTTCATTTCTCTATCCAATATAAAAAATAAAAAAATAAAAAATAAAAAAAAAATTATAAATAAAATTAAAAATATAATAAAAAACTTAAATACTAAAATAAAAAAAGGAAAAAATTTAATTAAAAAAATCACAACACTAATAAAAATAATAAACAATAAATAAATAAAAAATAATCAACAAAAAAATAAAATAAAAAAAATATAAATGTCCCCACTCAAGTAGGTCTAGCAGTCATTCACATCTTGTTATACATGCGACGAAGTGTGACTTTTGTGGTAAAAACCTGCCACATTGAATAAGATACGTGAATTGAACTCGAAGTTCACTGTAAAAATGTGGCCCAAAATACAGTGGTAATAATTACTAATTGTATGAAGCTACTAGTAATTTGCCGATGTAAATTGCAATCCTTATCGACTAAATCTCGTTGATATTTATTTTTCCAACATTATTTTACAATGTTTAAAAAATGTTTTCAAGATAAGAATGGCCAAATATGGTCATAATATATTTTTTTTTTAGTTTGAAGACCACTTCACTTTCACATTTTATATCATTCATTGATATTTGGCCACTTTCCCTTACATTTGGATTGTGCGTCTTTACAGGCGTATCGTCGGTGACGGGTCACAAATAGCTAAATGTTATTTTCGTGAAAGCATTTACTGATTCTCATTTTTACTGTCAGCAAATCATAACATAATCCTTAACAACTGGCGAGCGGGTTTCTTTCACATGAATTTGGACGGATATATGGTTTAAGAACAAATAATTGCCAATCTTGAGTGACTGCCCTTAGAATAGATCATAAAACGTCTTATGTATATACAGTCAATCTTAACAAAAGTTTAATGACCAAACACTTTTTTGGGGGGCCGATGGACTTTAATCGGAGAAAAGATTGGACTGAGTCAATCGAATCAGTATTTTTGATATGGGTTCTTCACACCTTTTTATACAGCACAGCATACGGCAGCATGTTTAAAGGTATTGGCTAACATTTAACCGACGGATAAAACAATCTGCCAGCTACATTGATTCTCCATGCCTACAATTGCTCTTTTGATAAGATGTCTAAAAATGGACGACCCCTGAAAACATTGTATTTCGAAATGATTATTTTAGTGCTTTGAAAAAGTGAAATCATAAGTTCGCGTCGGATTCAACTGCCCCATTTTTCTCCCTTAACTTACTGTGTGTAACACCTACGCTATTTTTAAACTCGCCCCGCCCGAGTTTTAATTGTTTATTCATGCATAAAACTTGCCATTGGCAATGTAACCTTTCCAAACGTTTTTTATTCTACTGCCGCTTAGCCTGTACCCCTCCTTTCTCTTCCCCATCTGTCCCGGCTCGTTATTGTGGTGGGGGGGTTCCTGCTACAATCACGATGTTATCTTCTACCTCAATATATTTATACACATAGTATAATGCGGCAATATTGGATTAAAAATGCTCAATGTGGTTTGTCAGCCGTTCAAATTAATCTATTATTTGACTCAGATATTTAAATGCCCTGTTCCTAAAATCTTACCGCAGGTCATTTCACACCATAATATATTGATCATTCAAGTTCCCCACATGCCATGTGGAATCAAATCAGATTTTGGCTCGCAATTGTTGAAATCAATGCCCCAAATCACACATATGCAAAAAATTCACACTTCTGTCGGAAATGCACATCCTTTTCACATATCTTCCCCATAATTGAACCTGTTGCCTGTATGAAAGTATTGACTACAATGCCTCGATTGACAGCATGTGTTGAGCTAAAGGACTTCATTGCCACCCAATGTGATCCTTCCTGTTCCAGAAGTGTGACATGATATGATAAAATGACTTAAAATCCAAGCCAGCACATCACCCAATCTGCAAATGCAGCCAGGTTAAGGTACAGTGTTATTGTAGGGCTTTATTAAATTTTCATCTGGTTATGTAAGCATGTATCTCAATGCTTGACTTGCAAATTCCCCTAAATATGTCAAGCTACAATTACTATCGTATCTATAGACTATACGTTATCGTCAGTGTTATCTGGTTCTGATGCATTGTGGTGAAGAAAAAGGTTACAAAATTTTCAATTTTTATCTCCAAAATGCACCAGAAGGATACAGTGCATAAATCTAGATAAACAAGAGGTGTAATTGTATAAGAATTAAATCTGATTATTATTAGTACTATTTTCTACAAAATTACATTTGGTGGGTCTCTTTACGCCATTGAAATAAGGGCACATTTGCTCTCATTGAGTCTAATGGGATGCTGTCCTTAACATAAAGGTGCTACTAAGAGCATAGGCCTATTGGACATAATTCAACAACATTCCATCTAAGATTTTGTTGTGCATTACAAACATTCGCTAACCACATAACTATACCACATCGTGGTGCCATGACAACATAAGCGATTATGCTACACTTCATACACAGGATATCCTTTAACACCTTCATTTCATTTTAAGGAATTATGTTTTCTACATGTTTTGCGACATACAAGCACCAATATTACACGCTCATAAGCACTGTAGTCTATTATGAAATACTTTGCAACCTATAAACATCATAGCTGGTATCTATTGAAATACTTGCAATAATATTATTGTACCCAGCAAAATGTTCGTATATGTACCGAGTTGTAGTTTGCCCTTATTAACTTTGATAAAATATGATCAACTCACTTTTCCGGTAATAATAACGAACACAAAGTTTTGTCATATCATTGGGCATTCTAAAGTAAGACATTTTGTAAAAAAGTGCTTTATTGTAAAATATGTGTTTTTGATATTTCTATTGGGAAAAAATGTCAAAAAATAAGGTTTTTGACCCAAAATCATCATGAAATCACCCTAAACCTCAAGTGTGGTATCAAATTGTACGGATATTAATTTACTTTCAAATCACCAAAGTTTATGGCGAATTGGATTTCTTTTAACAATTTATCCTTAAAACTAACTCATCCAAAAAATGGCCCCCATCTTGGAAGAAGGGCAGGTTCCACAGCTTCCGATTTCCCCCGTGATTTTTTTAGGTATTTGTTATTTAAACCCAATATCATAAACTTGAATGGTCTCAATAGGTGTATATCAGTATACTAAGCTTAAATCATATATATGAGTAAAATATTGCCAATGTAGTTTTTCCGGATCAATAATCATTATAGAAATCCAAATCTATAGATAATCAGAGGAAATGAGTTAAAATTAGGTTACTCTGTTTTTTAAATTGAAAATCTAGCTCCATCACAATCTTAAACTTATCACTTTTTATCCCCAGATATGGCGATTTTTTCTCTCCGATGGGCCAGATTACTTGCAAGACGGTATTTGCTTTTTGTTTTATCTATATATTTGGTTTTCCATTCATAGTTAAGAAGGTTTGGTAGATTTACCAAGGTGTAAAAGTTACCTGGTGTAGATATGCAAAGGTAAAGATATAGGGAAAATATTCAGATGCTAGTAGTGTCCAGACTTGATTAGCAGAAGTAGTATTGGTACACAGTAATAATGCTATAGTCAATACCGACATGGAGAACTTGTAACTCAACTCTGGGTATGATAATCGCCATAGCTAATCAATGCTTACTTCGGAGAAAAGATAAATGTCTTATTCCAAATGTTGGCGCAAACTACAAACAAGTTGTTGGAAAACAGCATCATAGCATAAAATGACACAGGTAAGAGGCCATGTAGTATAATTAGTCCAACAGCAAAGTGAAGCATCAGACCTACTTACTATAATCGAGCAAAATCGTGCTCGGTTTTATCATTTATTATAAGTGTACTTGATTTAAACCATTCACAGTGCTATTCCTTTTTCTCCCGAAAGTTATGCCCCATATTGCAAGGCTAGGTGGTCTAATAATTAGCTTTTCAGTTTGGCTTTTTGGAGTTTAAATAAGAAAATAAAGAAGCGATTAAAAAGGAAATTCAATAAATAAACGGTAGTATCCATGATTAAAAAAAATATTATTATATATTAAAGGTTACCTGTTACTAACATGTGATGATTACAAAGTCTCTCATCTTCGTGATTTTTCATGTCAGCTTGCGTGCATGACCTTTGGTCAGCGTTGTCGCTCGTCTTGCGCTTCTGGTTCAAACCTGGCGGCAATATTTCTTCTTCCTTGTCATCCGAATCAGACATGCAAAACTCTGATCCTGAATCACTCCCAGATGAATCAGAAACGGTAGAATATGCCTTGATATGACGTTGAAGTTCTGGTCACTGGCAACAGACCTTTCAAAAGAACTTAGTACGCAAGTCAAACTCGCTGTACAGAAACCGGCGTTCTCCGTGTGACGTGACATGATTGACAGCTTGTTTTGCATATCGGACCCCCAAAATATGGGCGTTCCCGAACAGTTTTTATTTTAGTGAATACCTCGAAACCTCAAAGTTGCTTCGTAAATTAAAAGTCAGATTGGGATTCTAGATGAAAAAAAAATACTGTACATGATATTAGTTACCCATTTTTATTGTTTTAATGTCATAGTATCTTTAACCCAGTGTTAATCTTAAACTTTTCTGGACTTTCATACTGGTGTAACACGCCTTAATGTCTTTCACGAGCACGGAAAGAAAAATAGGGTTTGTACACACGATTGACCCATCTTTGGAATCTACTATTTAATGGTTGAATGTACTATAGCATGGTTTTGAAGTACTATCCCCCAGATTCACAGAATAGTGTGTTTTTATTATTTTGTTTATGTGACATACTTTTGACCAACCAAATTCAAGAAACTTGCAATGAGGGATATAATAAAAAAAAAATAACTGCAACGGTATTTGAATTGTGAAAAATGAATACATAAGTCAAATGCATTATGATGCGGGGAAACGACTAAAAGAACGAAATTATGATTTATAATAATTTAAAACCATTGCAATACTCTTTTACAGTATAGCATTCAGAGAATTAACTTTTGTTTACCCATGGTGGATGGTAATGCAAATGACGTGTCCTCTTTAACCACGTTACAGTGACACATAGGGACCGCGCCATATTGTTAAACAAATATATATTGGGCTTTTGTTAGTGTTTGAAGATTTCGCCCTACCCCCCCCCCCATTTTGGCTGTTGGAACAACTGTTCGAAAAAATAGCAATGTTCAATGTTATCATTGCTGTCTAAAACGTTAAACAGCTGTTCAAACTTTTTAAACAATACCTGATCAGTTCATTATTCTGTGAACATCGTGCATTAAATTTTATACAGCGGTTTTACTGCTTGGAGTTCCCGTTGCCACCTCCCCGTTGATTTGATGGTGGCCCTGCTCACGCCAATACGCACCAACATAAACACACTTTTACAAACACGAAAAACGCACACACATACACTTACACACGACACACATATTCATACCTACCAGTCCCTTCGCTACATAATTACAATCTGTAGATGTAACATTCCATGGGTAGTGACGTCATGAGTAATTGGATATCAGTAACCAATCACAACGTCAAGGGAAGAAAACACGACTCTAACGATCCACTATAAAAAGCATGCGCAGTTTCCCAACTGTTTATTTTGCTGCAAAACGTTTGAGTGGTGAGACTAGTTATCAGCGTTCATTATTTGCAACCTGTTCAACTTTTGAGAACTGGCACAGTTTCTAAATCAAAGGGTAAGAATATTTGTTTTTCTTTTAAGCCCCGCCGTGCTCATATACTTGCCTGTGCTTAACCCGTTGGAGGCAGTTTTATTATGATGCAACATGCAACCTCCATCCAGATATATCTCGTATTAGTTTCCAACTAGTTAACTCTTCATTATGGATTGGGTGCTAAATGATCGGCAGAATGTGTTATTCCATTATAAACATTTTGCAGTCTTTTGATTGCAAGAATGTTAAAATTCACTTAGTTCATCACAATGCTTTAAAGGGACATATACGGCACTTCCATTGAAAGTACAAAATACGAAGTGTATGAGAACATTTCCCCAAACTGATACATTTTTAGGGTAATTTAGAGTGATATTATATATAATTTTTAACGCTTGCCTTGCAACATTGTCCAATTTGCACAGATCAGTAAACAGAATGAAAAAAAAATAAGTACAGATTTATAAATCCCTCTTAATTGTCTCACTCAATATAAATCCCCTCAAGTAGGTCTAGCAGGTCATTCACATCTTGTATACATGGACGAAGTGTGACTTTTGTGTAAAAACTGCACATTGAATAAGATACGTGAATTGAACTCGAAGTTCACTGAAAAAAATGTGGCAAATACAGTGTTAATAATACTATTGTATGAAGTACTAGTATTTGCGATGTAAATTGCAATCCTTATCGACTAAATCTCGTTGATTTTCATTTCTTCCAACATTATTTTACATGTTAAAATGTTTTCAAGGTAAAGAATGGCAAATAATGGTCATATATTTTTTTTTTTAGTTTTGAAGACACTTCACTTTCACATTTTATATCATCATTTTGATATTTGGCACTTTCCCTACATTTGGATTGTACGTCTTTACCAGGGTATCGTGGTGACGGGTCACAAATAGTAACATGTTATTTTCGTGAATGCATTTACTGATTCTCATTTTACTGTCAGCAAATCCATAACATAATCCTTAACAATGGCGAGGGCTTCTTTCACATTGAATTGACGGATATATGTTTAAGAACCAAATAATGCACATCTGATGCTGGCTAGAAAATAGATCATAAAAACGGTATAATATACAGTCAATCTTAAACAAAGTTTAATACAAACACTTTTTTGGGGGCGGTGGACTTATAATGGAGAAAGATTGACTGAGTTCAATCGAACAATATTTTTGAATATGGGTTCTTCACACTTTTTATACAGCACAGATAAGTGAGCATGTTTAAAGGTATTGGCTAACATTTACCACGGTTAAAACAATCTGAGCTACATGATTCTCCATGTTACAATTGTCTTTGATAAGGTCTAAAAATGACGCCCTGAAAAAAAAATTGTATTTCAAAATGATTATTTAGTGCTTTAAAAAAGTGAAAATCATAAGTTGGTCGGATTCAACTGCCCATTTTCTCCCTTAGACTTACTGTGTGTACACCTACGCTATTTCAACTCGCCCCGAGTTTTAATTGTTTATTCTTGCATAACTTGCCATTGGCAATGTAACTTTCCAAACGTTTTTTTTATTCTACGGTGTTTATTTGTCCATATGAATACTACTATGTAGTTCAGATATCAAAAATTGACATTTTTTTTTAATTGAAGCTCCACAATGTTAACCTATCACTTTAACCAGGCGATTTTTCTTCTTGTGGCAGAATTACTTGCAGACGGTATTTGTTTTTTTTATCCTAAATATTTTTGTTTTCCATTCATAGTTTAGAAGGTTTGGTAGATTTACCAGGTGTAAAAGTACCTGGTGTAGATATGCCAAAGGTAAAGATATAGGGAAAATATCAGAGCTAATAATGGTATAGGTAATACCGACAGGAGAACTTGTAACTCAACTCTGGGTATGATAATCGCCATAGGTAATTATGCCTAGTTCGAGAAAAGATAAATGTCTTATTCCAAATGTTGGGAAACTAAAACAATGTTGGAAAACAGCATCATAGCATAAAATGACACAGGTAAGAGGCCATGTATGTATAATTAGTCCAAAGCAAAGTGAAGCATCCAGACCTACTACTATAATGAGCAAATCGTGCTGGTTTTATTTTATTATATGTACATGATTTAGACCATTACAGTGCTATCTTTTCCCCGAAGTTTATTGGCCCCATATTGCAAGGCTAGTGGTCAATAATTAGCTTTCAGTTTGGCTTTTTTGGAAGTAAAAGAAAATAAAAAAAGGAATAAAAAGGAAAATTCCAATAAATAAAGGTAGTATCCATGATAAAAATATATATATATATATAAAGGTTACCTGTTTACTAAATGTGATGATTTGCAAAGTGTGTCGGGAGTGCAAGTGGACACACAGTTACTCCTAGTCAAACGGATCACAACCGCAACCAATCACACAAGGTACCTTGTACAACCACGATTTAGAACTAGTCAGAGATGAGATCACAGATGTGCAACATCGGGAAATGGAGAGAAAAAACGTATTCATTATTTTTGGATGGGAATACAAACATATGCCCCCAAAATAACAAAAGTCATGAACACGCACTTAAAATTAAGTCTTAATTTTATAACATTTTAGGTTAAGGTAGGATTGAGTTTCAATTGATGTGAATATTAAAGTTCGAATGTTTCATTTCATTTCATTTTATTTCATTTCCAACAAAATATAACATAACATAGCGTAATGTATATACATGTGTACATTGGCAGATTGAAGTACATAAACACGAAAAAGTAAATAGATATGTACAGTGACATTAACAATAATAACATCTACATATTTATAGCATACATAGAATTATATAGTGCGAATATGAAATTAATGTACTGTACCGATCGTACGGAACATAAGAATTTGGCAATATTTTTGTGGATGCATAGTAATTTGCAGTTAAAAATTAACAAAAAAACAAACGAAATAAATGTAAGAACAAACAAGCACATGTATAATGGAAAGAAGGGTGGAATTAGGGAACCTACTGAAGCCAGGCTTGTAGTCTGTAGGCCCCGTTTGGTGGTTTAGGCTGCCATTCGTTCGAGCACAAAGGATACAGTTAACACTCGGACAATACCGGTATAATGACAATTCTAGAGGGACAGAACAGGACAAGAACTAACAAAACAGACAGGAAAGGAGAAAGAAGGGAAAACAGGTAAAACAATATGAGAAAGGGCAGGAGAAACAACTAATACAAAAACTGCAAATGCTAGTATTCCAAATTTGATGAAATAAAGCACCGGTCAAAAATATTGGGCAAGGGTAAATCAAAGATAACGAGAAATTATCGAAATATAATTAAATTTGAGATGTATACGACTTCCAGGGAGGTTGCAGTCCACAAAACATAAGTACTGATTACCAAATATGTAGAGCATAGTTATCAATTAATTGTTGTTATAGGCATTGATTAGAGATATCTTAAATTTTCTTTTGAAAGTGTATACAGTATTAGTTTCGCATATTTCTGGCAATAAGGAGTTCCAAAATTTGGGTCCACTATTCGTAAAAAAAATATTGGCGAATGAAGTTCGGGTGCGGGGGAGATGATGAAAACTAGCTTGTCTGGTGGGGTTACTATGGTATTGGTCGTTTATTGTGAACATATTGGGCAGCTCCTTTCTAGTTTGTTGTTATATGAAAACGCAAAGGTTCAGACTGTAGATATCATTGACTTTGAGAATACGGTTACTTTTGAAAAGGAAATCTGTGTGCGCTCGGTAGTTGGAGTGACAAATTATCTGCATTACTTTCTTTTATAGTAATACAATCTTTTGCAATTGGGTGACCATGGAATTTTCCCAGGCTAAAATGCCGTAATTTAAGTATGGTAATACAGAGTTGAATATAATGTGAATAGAACGTTTTGTGGTAAATACCATTTCAATTTATTTATAATGCCAATGTTTCTCGAGATAAATTTACAAGTTTTATTAGTGTGAGGCTTCCATGATAATTAATCATCGAGGTTGACACCTAAAAATTTTATCTGGGATACTTTATTGATTAGTTGATTATCTAACATAATATCTCCAGGAATGATACTAATAGAATTGCTAAAAAGCATGTATTTTTTTTTGTAGATTACGTGAAAGTTTGTTAGATTTTATCCAGTCTGATGCGTGTTTAAGTTCATTGTTCAGTGTGTCGTAATGTTCAATGCAAATTTACACTGTTAAAAAGCCACTGGCTAACATCGTGGAGCTTCAAGTCAAAAAATTGTCAAATTTTGATATGTGAGCTACATAGTGGTATTCAAATGGACAAATAAACACCCTAGAATACGAAAGTTTGGAAAGTTATGCACTGGCATGGTATGCATGATTAAGCAATTAGTACTCCACCCGATTATAGATCTACACACAGAAAGTCTATGGGAGGAAAAGGGTAGGTGAATCTGGTCAACGTGACTGCTTGCAGATTTTCATTCGTTTTAAAGCACTGAGACCGGTGTGATGGCCGAGTGGATAGAGTGTCCGCCTCACAATCGGAAGGTCGTGGGTTCGAGCCCCGGCCGGGTCATACCAAAGACTTTTAAAATGGTACCTTCTGCTTTCTAGCCTGGCGCTCGGCATTCTAGAATAGAGAAGGGTAATAATAGCAAATATGTTATGCAGGGCCCGCTGGAAGATCAGTCTATTTGATTGAAGTGGCCTCCCTGGGTAAATAAAAAATATTATTATTATTATTATTATTATTATTATTATTATTATTATTATTATTTATTATCATCACTTTGAAGTACAATTTTTTTTCAGGGCTTCATTTTTTGAGACCTTACCAAAGACACTTTGAGCATGGAAGAATATGTAGCTCGCAGTTTTTAAAAATCTGGTAAATGTTAACCTATGTCTTTAACTATTCCGTTGTGGGTAAAGACTTGAATACATCTTCATATAGTGCACTAAATGTAATTGTTTCCACTCCTGTAAACCTTTCGTTGTTTACAGAATATCCTCATGCTTGTCCTTTACAGGTTCGTGCCATAATGAAGATGGACATGTTAGCATCGCTTGTCTGGATGTTGTTACTTATATGCTGTGGTTTCGGCCAAACACAACCCGGAACAACAGTTTTATCCATTGATTTGCAAGAAATCACCCATGATCCCCGACTTCATAGAGACGTCAATTCTACAGGCGTATATAATCTGGAACAGTTTACAGATCTAACAAACTATGGCGACGTTCAGACAACCCCGCCACAACCAGTTTCTACGGCATGGGCGTGGCAGCCATTGGCATGGACTTGGTGGAGAATTCTACAACTCATTTCGGCTGTCGCTGGTATCATTGGTAATTCTCTGGTTGTGATGGTCGTATTCCAGAGACAAGTGAAGCGACGATCCACGGACATTCTTATTGGAACTCTGGCAATAGCAGATCTCTTATCATCAGTATTCATTATCCCCATACCAAGAATCAAACACCTACCGCCAAGTTGGATAGGGGCACTATACTGCAAAATTATCCACACATCAGTCTTGATGTGGTTTTTCGTGACCGGGTCCGTGCTTACTTTGATGATTATTTCTGTTGAGCGCTATATAGCAGTTGCCTATCCGTTCTTATTTAAACGTATCTTTAGTCCAATGCGTACTTATATGTATATAAGCATACTGTGGGTGATTGTGCTTTGCATGCACACGCGCCCTCTTATTACGTGGTATGTTGACAATTTATCCAGTACATGCAAAGTTCAGTATGCCTCAAGTTCCACTCAACAGTTGTTTGGTGTACTTTGGTTTTTTATAAAATTTGTCATTCCCGTAGCAGTGATGCTGATAACTCAGGCGCTAACTGCATACATACTAAACCATCAATCTCGCCAATTTGCAAAAGACACTGGAGGGATAATTGCTTCTAATCCATCAGCTCGCCTTCTACTTGCGAGAAAGCGAGTTATCAGAATGCTTTTATTGGTGGTTATCACATTTATAATATGTTGGGGACCAAATCAGATATCATATTTTCTGTTTAATTTAAAGCTTATCAGTCCGTCACATCTGTTTAGTCCGCTCAATCGTATATTTACCGTACTTGGTTTCTTTAATTCATGTGCTAATCCAATTATCTATACGGCACGATATCCTCAATTCCGTGCCGCAATACGCAACCTGTGCGCTCAAAAAGATACAGAAACGCACATTTCTGTATTTGGAAATAAAAACATGTCTACATCAGTGGGCGGAGGCGAAAAGAAACGGACTTTGGCAATCATTTCATCAAGTTAACTGTGTGACCCTGAACATCTTCTGGGCCAGGGGCTTCTGGAAGTGTTTTCGATTGGAGGGGGGGGGGTCACTTTCTTGCAAAAAGGGACATTGGGCGCATGTTTGCAGATATTTTCAATATCAGATTAAGTTTCTGCTTGAAGTTGCCGGTTTTTCGCTGTGATGTAACTTGAGCAAACTCCCTTTAAAGGAAAGTCTTGATTATTAAAGACCACAGCCGGAGCCAAAAATAAAACAGTCAAATCATATATCAAAATAGAATATTCGACGTATGGAACAAAAACAAAATACCAACAAATCGACATTTCATTGAATATGACAGGAGTAACAGCATCCGAAAACTCTAAAGCGGGGTTTTGAAAAATGGCCACCGGACGATTTCTTTCCCGAGTCCGGATTTAATGAGCTATTGATGACGTCATATCGTCGCTGAATTCACGAAGTGGCACGCGCGACCGAAGATGCGCGAAATCACTTTTTGAGTAAAACGCGATTAAAGATTTTATCTGTCTTTCAACTGCTCATTGCCATTTATTATGAAGTTAAGCTGTATGATTCAAGCACAGATAGAAAGCCAAGTATCTACTCTCGCCTTCCATGTGAAATTGTCCTCAAACTAAGTTCAAATCTTAACACAGTAAAGCTTCAAACGCAGGTGTCGTTTTGTAGAAAATGTTGCTTCAGCGAAGGAAGAATCCACGAAGTGGCACTTCGTGTAGAAAACAAGTACGATTTTACGCGCCTCCAAAAATTCACAAACCGGCACAAGCCCTCGTGTCGTGCTGTGTTGTTGCGCGCGCAAGAAAAAAAAAATCACGAACCGACACAAGCGCGCGCCCGTGGTTAATGTACAAAATGAATGCGCATACGGATGCGCGCGCGCTGTGCCGGTTCGTGGATTTTTTACTGTAGATTTCAGACTCGTGCCGTTTTTGCACTTTAATTATCTTTCTAATTAAGAGAGAATTGGGTTCTAAATTTGTGTGAAGATCGAAAGACCATGCAGAGAATGACATAACGAAAATAACCAAATGTGATTCGGACGCAATTTGGAGGTTTGGCCAACTCGTGAATTCAAGCGACGATATGGTGTAAAACCCTGTCGCAAAGCTTCCCAAGTTTCATGCAGGAAATATATGCTAGTATTGCATATTCGCACACACACCTGGAATCAATTCATTTCAGTCTAACATAACTTTTCTGCACGACAAACGAGTCATCAAATAACAATGGTTACAGTGTCTCAGAAATGCCCATAATCTCATTAAAAATAACCTTCAAAAATATGAATTGGCCATGCCAGAATCATGTCTTTCTATGCGCTATTTTCAAAAAGTTCCTACCATGGGAGGAGGTTTCCCCCTCCCACATGTCATCAGTCGGAATTTCTTTCAGGTTGCCCAGATTGTTTATATTCAAGTTTGGCCCCGTGGGAGGGGGCGCCCCCTCCAAATCCATCCCGCTCGTCGCCTATGCTCCCTCGCAAGAGGTGCATCCTAATATTTGGCTCATTACGGTTCACTGCCGGTTCGCCAACAGTTTGTCCAGGCTCACCTATGCAGGTAAGGGCTCAAATTAGTCCCACTCGAGGACATGCCGTGACGCCGGGGTTCTCCGTCGTTAATTGCCTCGCCTATTCGGGACGCTTCATCAGCTCCTCTGAAGAGGTGGCGGGAAATTAGCGTCGTTGCCACTCTGCGCAACATGGACAGTGCGTCTGCTCTTGCAGTAGGGCTCGATTAGACAAACATTACAAAATAAATGAAATGAAAAGCGGGCATTTTTTGCCAAACGGAAATATGAGGAGTGAAAGTGCCCCCTCTGCCCCTTGGTTCCGCAGCCCCTGTTCTAAAAATCACATTACAAAAATCCAGGACAACATTTTCATGTCTGGAGTTGATTCACTGTTAAATGTATCGTTGTTATGAACTCTATTGTTACATCCTTAATAATCCCTAATAAAGTCGCACACTCAACTTAAGGAAAATGAAAATATTGCAATTGGGATTGAAGATATGAAAGTAAAATGTCTTCAAAAGTCCAAGCTTTATGACTTCCAAATTTGACAAAAGTTTAATATTCATACTTTTCACCCAAAGTAGTTTTCATTCTATTTGTTTGTTTTAAAAAATGTGCGACTTTGTCCGGGTATCCTGGTAACAGGTAATAAATAATGATGTTATGTTGCCTCATTAAAATAAATACAGAATTTTAATGTTGCTACCATATTGCTGTGATTCTGTTATACTAATTATGGATTCTTTTGGTATTTCGTAGTGCTGATGTTGATCATATGGTGCCATATAATTAGAACTTTTTTTTTTCTTTTGACAAGTAGTAGAGGAACAATGTTAAGGTTCCGTGACACTTTCATGGGGACAAAGGTTTTAAAGGGGTTTTAGATTGTCTAAAGGGTATTTAACACATCTGGCGGAGGTAACCCTCTTCAAAATGTCGGCAATTGTTGGCAGGGGTCAAAATGGGTCCTACAGGGGTCAAAATTGAAAAATGGTCCAATTGGTTTAACTCTTTGTGCGCGGGACCCTGAATCCTGTGCGTGCGGAGTTAATTTCAAAGAGCGCTCAGTATCGGGGAAAGGAAATAACTAACTGACTTCAACAAGCAATAACTTTGCACAACAACGTTTTTTAGGAAAAATGTCCTACAGCAAAGTTGAAGTACATTTTACAGACCTTCTAAAGGCATAAAGGGTGTTTGGAAATATACATCTGAATTTTGTAAAGTAATGGCGAATTGTAGCCAACATACATGTAGTTCTAAGTTTCCTGCTTAAAAATATACATCTCCATTCAAATAATACAAGAGGGTAAACCACAGGTTATACAAAAAAAACTGACATGTTACAACTTCATGAAAGAGATGGGTCACCAACTAAGAAGGGATGAAGAGATTATCAGTGAATAGCGCGTGTTATTGTAATTGACCTTTTAAGTACTTTTCAAAGTTAACTTGTGTCTAATCCTTTGTCCTATTGTACCACGATGCCTTGATTGCATTTATCGATTTTTCTGCTTCCTTAACAATCTAACATAATACCCCCGTACCTGAGGAATGTAAACAATACAAAGAGATTACTGCCAGTATCGGGAAAATTAGTGTAATTCCGGTGAATACAATCGTTTCTACGTTTGAGCGTGAAATGCGAATCCCGCACGCTGCAGGGAGTGCATGGATGCGAATACCACGTGTAAAGAGTTAAATCATACACCAAATGACCCTTCTTGTCAAGCAGAATCCAAAAAGGTATAGTTTGCCATATTTCTGACAATCCGTTAAGCCGCTATGACCATACATGTGAAAAGGTCAACGCACTTTCGGTCAAAGGTCAAATTTTTAAATTGCCCAAATTGACTGATTTTGATATGTCATGCCAGAAAACATATACTTCGATATTAAAATTCGTCAATTTAAGAATTTGACCTTTGACCGAAAGTGCATTGACCTTTCCACATTTATGGTCTTAGCGGCTTAACGGATTGTCAGAAATATGGCAAATTATACCTTTTTGGATTCTGCTTGACATGACGAGTCATTTGGTGTATGATTTAAACCAATTGGACCATTTTTCAATTTTGACCCCTGTAGGACCCATTTTGACTCTGCCAACAATTGCCGACATTTTGAAAAGGGTTACCCACGCCAGATTTGTTTAGTACCCTTCAGACAATCTAAAACCACTTTCAAACCGTTGTCCCCGTGAAAGTGTCACGGAACCTTAACATTGTTCCTCTACTAAAGTCAACATACGGAAATTATTACTACGGTTTTGCAGAAACTGTGAAAATGATGAAATAACTGTAATGAGTTATGATGGAGTGGAAACAATTAACAAAATCAATAATGATTTCAGAATAATTTTGAACCATATCCGTTACAATACTCTCATACGCTATTGCATTTAGGAAGTAACTTTTGCTTACCCATGGCCGGTATGCGTGATGTGTTCTCTTTAACGACGTTATGGTAACCACAGATACACATGGGCCCCGCCACTGGGGACAGTGCAGTCGCCCCATATTGTTTACAAAGAAATGATAATCGGGGTTAATGTTAGTGTTGTAGAGAATTTCGACCCCCCCCCCTCCCTCTCCGATTCGTGAACGAATATGATATGGCCGTGCACAGCAAAATGAAGACTAAATAACCTGTATAAATTTTGTACATATTTTGTAAATATTATATATATATAAATCCATACTCCATCCGTCTATTGAACGATTTGTAAAAAAAAAATATCTCATCATTTTATAGTACCATAAAAACATGGTACCATTCATATAACCTTGCACTAATTAATCAGATTATAAAATTTTCGCTCCCACCCTTGCTAATCCTGTATGATAATTAACGTTTCAGTACACTAGCTACATCAAAGTTTAATTACCTATACATTATCAGGAATTCAGATTTTTCTTTTCTTACTGACATTGTGATAGACATGAATATAATAGTGAATATGATGTTATAGTAATTGATAATAATAATAGTGATAGTAGTAGTAATAATAATAATTATAGTAGTAGTAATAATAATAATTATAGTAGTAGTAATAATAATAATAATAATAATAATAATAATAATAATAATAATAATAATGATAATTATATAAATGTTTATGTTTGTCTACATGTCACATTGAATGTTGTTTGTGTAATGTAATATAACGTAATGTATTGTATATTTTGTGAAAAAGCATGTAAACAAAACAAATATCCTGATATGGACAATAAATGATTGAATCTGAATCTGAATCTGAATTTTACATAACTTGGTTCAAAATTCATTTTTAAACAGTCGATAAGAACATTGATTGAATATTGCTGTTTGAAACCTTAAACAGTTGTGGAAACTTATAAACAATACCCGTTCCCTTTATAATTCTAGTAAACGTAGGTGTATAATGTTTTATAAGGTGGTTTTAATGTTTCTAGTTCCCCCCTCCCCTCCATGATCTGATGGTGGCGCCGCCTATGCCAACACGCACCCAACATACAATTACAAAACACGCCTTTACAAAACACACAAGGGACACGTGCTCATACCCAGGGACGTCGACCAATGTTTCGGATTGGGGGGGGGGGGGCGAAAAATGGAAAAAAAGGTCAAAAATTTCGTTGTGATACGAAATTTGGCGCGCGAAGCGCCACGGAAAATTGACAATTTTGTATGATTAATAGCATTTTTATGCCATGTTCGATGGTTTTATAGTGCTTTCCAATGCTTTTAAAACATTTATTTGCATTGCACAATCTGAATTTTTCAAGTTGTCCAAATTAATTTGGGGGGGGGGGGGCAAATCGATGTTTGACCCCACCCAATATTTTCATTGGGGGTGATCGCGCCCCCGCCCCCACAGGATCGACTCCTCTGCTTATACCTACCAGCCCCTTCGCCAAATAATGACACGTGTATAATGACACATTCCATGGGTAGTGACGTCATGAGTACATGGATATCAATAACCAATCACAGCGTCCAGGAGGAAAACGACTCTAACGATCCAATATAAAAACATGTGCACTTGCCTAGCTGCTTATTTCACGGCAAAACGCTGGAGTGGTGAGATTGATTGTCAACATTCATGATTTGCAACCTGTTCAACTTCAGAAAATTGGCGCAGATTTTAAAAGGTAAGGATATTTCCTTTTTTCAAGTCCCACCGTGCTCATATATATGCTGCATAAACTTGTGTGCACTTTAACCTTTGGGGACATTTTCATTATGATATAACATGCAATCCCCGTCCCGAAATATCTCGTACTTAGTCTCCAACGAGTTAACACTTCATTATGGATTGAGTGCTAAATGATTAGCATAATGTATTATTTTATCATAAACCTTTTGTGGTCTTTTGATGGCAGGGATGCTACAATTTTATGAGTTCATCACATTGCTTTAAAGGGACATATACGACACTTTGATTGGAAGTAAAATATATGAAGTGTATGAGAAAACTTCATAAAATAATAAATCTGAAGAGAAATTAACAGTTATATTTTATGCAATGTTTAATGCTTGCCTTGCAAGGTTAGGCAATTTTCACAGATCAGTAAATACAACAAAAACAATGAGTAGAGACTTACAAATCCTTCTTATTTTTTTTTCTTACTTAATATAATCCCCTTCACGTATAGATCCAGCGATTCATTGCCGTTGTGTAAAAACTGCACATTAATTAAGAGATCTGAATTGAACTCAAAATTCATTGACAAAAATGTTGCAAATACAGAGTTAATATAACCATTGTATGAAGCACTAGTATTTGAAGTATATTGTTATTGTCTCGTTGATATTTAGTTCTTCCAACAATATCTTACATGTTTAAAATGTTTTCGAATGTAAAGAACGATAAACATAGATAGAAACATAATATGTTTTGTGAATTTATTTACTGTTTTATTGTCAGCAAGAACTATGTTGTTTTTAATGAATGAAAGGTTTTCAGAGAGAATTTAAGATGCAGAATAAATTTGTAGTTCATCTCTGTATATCAACTTAATGATAAATTAGATCATCTCACTTGAAATGGTGAGCTTTTTTTTTTCAAAATGAATTGTGGGAATATGTAAGAAGCTAATAATGCTTATCTGATGTTGGTTAGAAAACAAATAATAACAAAAGTTATATATCAATCAATCCTAAACAAAATGTAATGCAAAGACAATTTTTTTTACAATTTTTTTGAACCACTGGATGGAATCATAAAGGAGATCAGTTCGAACAGAATTGCTGAATATGTATAGTACTTTGTCACGATTTCTTCACACTTTCTTCTACAGCACAATAAAGTAAGCATGTTAAACCAACCCGATTTTTTCCTCTTTTTGTAGCGGCCTCACTTGCAGACGGTATTTAGTCTCATTTTAATCTAAAACAATTTTGTTTTTTATTCAAAGTTTAGAAGGTTTGGTAAAATTACCAGGTGTAAAAATAACTGGTGTGAATATGCCAGAGGTAAACATATCATCAGTGAAATATATCTGAGCTAATAATATCAGAGACTTAAAAAGTAGAGGTAAATTGGTCAGAAGTGATAATGGTATAGGTAAAACTGACAGGGGTAATCCAACTCCAGGTATAATAAACGCAAGAGGTAAGTATGCCTACTTTGAGAAAAGATAAATGTCTTATCCAAAATGTCAGGGGAAATAAAACAATATTGGAAATCGGTATCATGGCATAAAATGTCACAGATAAAGGCCGTGTATTTATTATTAATCCAAGCTAGGTGAAGCATGCAGGCCTACTACTCTAATGAGCTAATGGTGCTGGTTTTATTTCACTGTACATGATTCAAACCAATACAATGTTATTTTTCAAAAGTTGATTGGGCGGATATTGTAAGGCTTGGTGATCAATAATTAGCTATCATTATGACATTTTTTGGAGGTAAATGAAAAGAGAAAGAGAGAGAGAGAGAAAAAAGAAATTCATTAACTATAGTGTCTATGAAAAAAAATATCGGGGTCAGATGTTCACTAAATGTGATGATTTGGAAAGTGCATCGGGTGTGCAAGTGGAAACAACGTTACTCCTAGACAAACGGATCACAACCGCACCCAATCACACAAGGTACCTCGTACAGCCACGATGTAGAACTAGTATACAAATGATGAACAGGTTTGAGTGGATCGGTACGAATTGTGTACACAAGGTACCTCTGAATTGTCTGAACCCTGTGTTTGGGCAAAATTTAGAGGTGCCTCGCGTACAAAATCGCTACTGACCCAAGAAATAAACCTGTGCATCATCTGTTTTATAGAATGGGACCCGAAATCTGTCAAAAGGGCTAAAACCTCCTTTAACATCAGTTTACCAGATGCATGGAAAAACCATAGCGTACCGGTATAAAAAAAAAAAGCAATGCGTCAGGTAAAAAAAAAATCATGCGTCCGGAGTTTTTTTTTACCGGACGCATGGTTTTGTAAGCTTGCAGCAATTGACACAATGTCAGGAAAAGAGACAAAATTTCTTCCACTTTTCAGTGCAGGGTTGTCTGAACATATGATAAAAACAAGGTTTGGGGGAAATTTGATCAGGAGGTAATGTGTGACGTCGTGTGAGCATTGTTCTACAGTGGTACAAGTCGATAAACAACTCACCCTACCTTTAACTTTAAATTTATCACAGAGAAATGGTCAAATTGGGTAAATTTAACACGCTGGAAAGGTCCCTATGGGCATTTTGTCACCGTTCACAGTCACAGATTTCAGTGACAGTGGTTGCACCGCCTATGCACACAACTCACAAGCTGAATTTCAGAAGCAAACATCAATCTAAACGAATTTTACATGTCATCAACAGAAATTGAGTCTTCATGCTCTCTCCTATTTAGTTCACCACGCTACAAGTTAGTTTAAAATAACTACTGCTCTAAGATAAATCAGATTAAAGCGCGTTAACTTTGATAATCGCCGACATGGTATTAGTTGTAATTAGTAGTCAGTTAAGTCTGTACCCACTTTATTAACTGCACAGTGCAGACTCTACTGTCTACTACATGTACAACTATACGCACCGTTGTGCACAGCTGTGCTGCAATTGCACTAATGCAAAATCGTTACTTACGAAATTCAAATTAAAAGTACATTTACGTATTTTAGCTCCATTAATCTCCTTCCCAGTTTTGGAGGAAAGAGTGGCATCTGATTCTGTATACATTCAATTTTCCCAGACTTCTCATCAGAAAAATGCAGCTGAATTGAACTTTGTACTTGGGTTGTCATTGCAATGCGCATTGTTCACCACGTTCACCGTGCGGCGTACAGTACAGCTCAGCGAGTATCGTGATCGATTTTTGAA
>JZLH01S0241238.1:58022-68243 GCA_001188425.1 Eucidaris tribuloides | reverse complement strand
TTTTTCTGATATGTCATTTGAACTGACATCACTGTTTCAGAAAAAAAAACATGTAGATTCATTTATGTCGACAACAAAACATACATGGCATACTTTACATGTAAAACAATCAAGAGGGAAGTTTGATGAGAGATACTAAAAATTTGTTTACCAAACCAATTAGGTGTTCTTCCATTGATCATCATTATTAGCAAAAAGCCCCCCCCCCCCCAAAAAAAAACGGGTTAGTAATAGGCTAACATTGTGGAGCTTCAATTTAAAAATTCAGTTCTCAAACTGTGATATCTCAGCTACACAGCAGTGTTTAAATGGATATACATGTATAAACGTAATACTGTCACTGGCAAGCTATGCATGAATAAATACTTTCCACTCCAGTGGTGGATACAAATTACCTATATCAGCACACAGTAACTCTATGGCAAGGAATCGACAGGTGAATCCAAGTCAAATTAAGTGCTTGTAGATTTTCCACTTTTTAAGCCAGCTAATCATCATTTTGGATAAAAAGCCGAATTTTTTTTCAAGGCTTTCATTTTATAGCAATGGTGATTATGGAGCTCACATTTTTTTTTATTTAAACTGTGGTCGTTGTTAGCCTGTGGAGAATACACAGTATTGGTTGATTACTTGCAGAACACAACATTTTTACATCAACTGCTTTCAATACCTTCTGTGAACAGATGGTATTTCTAAAAATTGTCATACAGTACAGGAGAGAGTATTGAAAACAACAGAACACTGTCGTTTTTGGACAATCTGTTACACAAATCCCACTACTGACAAACGTACTAACACAGAAATTTCAATACGTGGGACTAGTAATTGTTGCCTATAGACCTGCAGCAACGGACTCATACAGAACAGAGAGGTCACCATTCCTTATGTTTTGTGCCTGTCGGACTAAATACTTAATACTTAGCACACACAGAGTTTCTACAGCCTTCAAACTGTTTAACACACTAAACAGATGTGGATGTGCCCCTACTGCCCTTGAAACAGTTCATTATAATAATGATCCTGTTGATGAAAGACTATGTATCATTTGTAATTCGGGTGACATAGAGGATGAGTTTCACTGTTTTATGATTTGCTCTGCTTATGACGATTAAAGATCACAACTATTCAGTATTGAATCAGGTTCAGATCCCACATTTCGTCAGTTGCATGTTTACCAACAATTCCTATATTTAATGTCATCAGAATCACTGTGCTGTCTAATAGCCAGTTTTGCAAACCATATTTTTAACATGTCGTAACAAGTTACTATATTCGAAAAACGAATGACAATTTTATCCTTTTCCTAGCCACCATATTGTGTTATTAGGTGAATTATTTACTATAATTATTATTATGTATTATATGATATGTTTTTAATTTTGTATTACTTACTAAGTTTGTATGTTCGATGTATCACTCATAGGCCTTTCAGGCCGGCCGTCTTAATCGTACGGGTGTGATTTTTAATAAAGAAATAAACTAAACTAAACTAAACTAAACACTAAGACAAACATTAGTACGTGGCAAATAAAGACCCTATTCCCAAGGACAGAAAGAGAAATCTGGTTTACAGAATCCAGTGTCAACGGGAACCTAGTGATGCATTTCATGTTGGGGATACTCCTCAGTTATTCAAAGCTTGCATCAACCAACATAGGAGACTCAGCAGTGCAGGGAAAGAGCAGTCTACTCGTATATCTAAGAAACCAATTATTCTTTCAATCGGAGTTGTTGACTCGAGTCGGTGACTTGACTTGACTTGAGACAGAATAACTTGCGACTTGACTTGAGAAAAAAAATGACTTGGTTACAACACTGATGCACATGTATGCATGATTATGAATGAGGTATTTTTTTGTGTATATACAATTTTGCAAAAGTCTTTATTCTTGGTCCATATGCACCCTCTAGATGTCCTTTCTTTTATTCAACGGCCATCTGAATAAATGTTTTCTTATCTCCAGCAAAGACTGTGTGGAGTTGTTTATTTTGAGGCACAATTTTTGATTGTGTTGAATTGTTGATGTAACTTGACTTAATTGCGACTTGACTTGACTTGAGAAAAAATGACTTGGTTACAACACTGCTTTCAATACAAAAGACGTCATAATCTTGGACAAAGAGGACAAGTTAAAGGCAGTGGATCTCATTTGCAAACATCCCTGCAGACCAGGAAAAGATAACCCATGCCATTAGGCTATTAATGAAGGGCATGTCTGTGAAATCTGAGGGAGTGTAATTGCTTAGAATTTGAAAAATGCAAAAGAAAAACAATAGCCGTTTAGTGTATGTTCTATGGCAGGAATTTTTTCCTCGCGAGAAAAAATTCAAATCAGAGTCTAACGGTCACTATAATTCCACTAAAACTGAGTTTCTAGCTCCTATATTTTGCGGGAGGTTCCCAGATGGCATTTTCTTGTAAATGCCATTGTATTTACACAATGTTAATTTTTAGGCATGCAAAAGAGATCCACTGTATGAGTATGAGGGGTCAAGAAAGCCACTCGGGAAAGTGTTGAGGAACCAAATCTGAACAGAAGGGGGGGGGGGAGGGGAGGGGAGGGGCTACCTTTCAACTTGTAACATGTGTAGGACTTGGCTGTAAGGGACATTTCTAGGTGTCACGAACTTAAAGCGTATCAGTGGGTGAAAGCAATACGTGTGCATAACTATATATTGACCAGCTTTCTACTGGAACACTGCCAGGTGAAGCCGCTTCTTAATTGTTGAAACAATGCTATACATTTGTGAACTTCCAGTTACTTAATTCTTAATTTGAAATTTCCATTATATCTACATTCAACTGGATGATTCATAACTTACAGTAGGATATTATTCATAACTTACATAAGGATATTATTCGTAACTTACATTAGGATATTATTCATAACTTACATTAGGATATTACGTGTATAACCTTTGTATGATTTCTGTAAAAATTCAAATGCAATCAAGACAAAACGTTTTAACTCATTTTAGTTGTTTCAATGTGTTTCCATTTTACAAAAATATATAGATGTATATACAGCGATGCCAGTTAGAAATGACGAGAGGGCTTGAAATTTACCTACAATGGACTATTTTGTACGCACATAAGCCTGATTTATGGCCTGAAAAGTAATTGCCAGGGCCTGAATTTGGCCTGAAAACTTGCATCCCTTCATATATATAATTGGTAAGAATTTTAGTGATGTTTATCATTCAAATGAAAAGCGGTGCACTGTCAGTACCCCTTTGAGTTTAAAAGTGGGTGAGCCAGTGAGCTAATAGCAGTAAAAATGTTCAAGTAAAAGAATTTTTCTAGACTTCTTAAGTTCAGCTTGCATCTACGGTAATACACATGCATTAGATGAAATATAAAACTCATACCCGTTGAGCACAAGCATTTAACCCTAAAAAGACTGGGGGGGGGGGCCTTAAAGGCCCCCCCTCGACATTTTTTGCGATAAATTTTTAACGCGACAAGCTATGGCCGCGATATTTCTTGACTTTTTTCTTTGAAGTCTTGCGCATCTTTTAAGCCCAAATTTGCGACGCCCGGGTACCCAGTTCCGAAATTATGCAACTTTTCGTACTTGCATGTCACACCAAAAATCGCTCAAAAACATGAAATTGTTTGTTATTTCAATGCAAATTGTGTTTTCAGCCCAAATTCATAAATTTATGATTTTTTTTACTTTTACTGATTGAAATCAACTAATTTTTTGCTGTTTATGACCGAAATAATGTCGCCGACAATTTCCATTGAAAAAACAATAAGAAACAAAGAGTCAAAAAACAAAGAAATACATAAGAAATTCCAAAAACAATAAAATACATAAGAAAACATTTTGATACCACATTTTTTTAATGTGCCTCCAATCAGAATCTTGCAAAGAGTCTTTAAACAAAAAACGAGCACTTCAAGGTCTTTATTTAATGATTTACAGCCAAATTCTAATTTCATGCATAAATTAGCATAATTAATTAATTAAAAATAAATTTGACTAATTTTTGAACAATCAAATATACAATTCTGTAGATTATGTCATGGGTGACGTGTGTGTCGATTTTCATCGCGATCGCGCAATCAACAGCCGAGATCTGAAGGGGGGCCCTTTAGGCCCCCCCCCCCCCAGTCTTTCCAGCCTCCAAAATACCCCAGTCTGATTAGGGTTAAGTGGTACCAAGTTTTCATGAAACCCCTATAACACCAACAATAAAAAATAAACCATTTAACAAACAGAAAAAGCATACTCACATAAACATGTACATGTGGCTATCTTTCATAAAAAGAGTGCAAAAATGAGTTAGATACACCTGACATGTATACATGTATGTGGCTTTTCCCCAATGTACATTGTATACACTATTGTGTTATCCAAAACTGTGCGATTGCCCTTCCCACATATCTGACACCCGAGTGGTTTTTCTCCAGGATTTATTCTGCTGTGTAAAATAAGACTACTGGTCTTCTAAAAAAAAAGTTGCAACACTTTGGGGACAATTTCCATACCTGAAGCTGTTCTCCAATGTGGCTATTTCTAGCTGTAACAGGCAGGACTGAGCTTCACCGCAAATTCCTTGTCACGCTCCTGATAATACAGGGTGTACCCAGAAAAAAGGAAACCGGATTTCATGGCAAAAATATTCCATCATAATAAACAATATCTTAAATGAATTAGGTATGTTTGTAAAGCTGTGTTTCTTTTCTTTCATTTGATACACAACATATTATTCATTGCTCAAGCATGATTGAATTAAAACAAGGAATATTGATGCTACCAAAATTTCATTTGCACAAATTCCAGGTTTGAGTGCAAATGTAATTTTATTCGTAATTTAGAGACACCTTACACAGAAGAACCAGCCTCGCGCATGCGCAGTCATATTCGCCGTCGCGCCATTTTTGGGAAGCAACTTTCCAAAGAAGTCGCAGTCGTAAATTTTAAAAATTATCAAGATCCGGAGTTTGTTGGAAACAAACTTGCATTTACCATCGCAAATTACAACTTGTCAACATTCTCACGGATTATGGAAGAGAAAATGGAAGTGGATGACGCAAAATCTAGCGCGGGGAACACCGTGGTGCGGACCTCAGTTCATGCGGCTAAGTCCGCCGAGGTACCCACGGCCGTCCCGACCAGCTTTTTGACACTTGCTCAATAGTACCATTCGTCCTACTTATATGCCACTGTAATTTCCCTCACTGGCACCCACTGAATGTGAAATTTTGCTGCACCGCTTTTTCAGCCTCCACACCTCCGTCTGTGTGGTTCTCTTTATCAGCGACCCTGGCAATGTCTTGTTTAACTTATGCATAGCCTTGAACTACTGCCACCCCACAAGGACTCACACTTGTTCAATTTCTTATGGTGCAATAGAAGAACGGAACTGTCACACGGGTAAGGGTCAACTTCGACCTATGAAGCGGTAGACCAGCCCGGAATCTAATCATTTTTATCCAGTTTGTGTGATCTCTACGCAACGGCTGAATGCATCAGAAATTGTTTTATTGTATTCAAATGCAATTAACAGTTGGAATGGCATATAATTCATGGCATCATTATAACATTATGATTTTTTCCCCCCTAGATAGGGAAATCTGAGTGATATCCGATAAAGACGGTCTGACTATGACAGAGAGAGATTTGCCAGAGTCGAGGTAATCAATTAGACTTTCATTTATTAATTCTCAGAAATAGAGTATATTCAGTTTAATTAGTTAATGTTCATCTTACAGTTGATTTATTGAATTCAAGAAAAAAAATATGTCCAACTGTACGAGGTTTGGGCATTTATTAGAGAGGAGGTACAAAAAATTCTATAGTTAGTGAGACATGAGAATCGGAGCGTGAATCATAACTTAACTTCATATTACATTCTAGACGAGTTATTCTAGTCACGGTATATAATAACTGCTTTAATCTTCATACTCTCTACCAGCACATTTTCTTAACTTGTGGACATTGTGCGGCCTTGTTTAATCTGTCCCCCTTGCACAGTTCCTTAATATAGATTAATGCCTGTTTGAACCATGAACTTTTGAAGATCCGTGATGTATCATTTGTTAACTTTGGGCAGATGCAATCAGCAGGCTCGAAAGCTCACATGTTTTCATTGGACTTAAGTGCCTTGCAGCAAGACATGTCACTGACGATAGCTCACCTTACAGTATTGCATCAAGTGATTCGCCTCCGCTCCATTTCCGTCGATAATTGGCCACTGTCTTAAGCATAGCGTTTCAACCATATCCCCCTCATAAATCATTATTGTCATGTCCCAGGCAATCATCCTGTGTGGTCCGGTTTTGATCATAGCACAAGTCTTGCCACACCACACACACATTTATGGTTCAACCAAATTTGGTATTACACAGTTAACTTAACTTATTCGACACAACGCACTACAACATTTTAATCCTTTTCCTACAGCCAACCACATCCATTGTTTTCTATTATTTAAATTCATTTAATGGATTGATAATTCTTTCCCTCATACAATTATTATTAAATAACGTTACTCAATGAATCTGTTTTTACCATTTTATGTAATTCGCTTATTACAAAATTTTTGTGTGGATCTTTCGCACTGTATCCAGTTTTATTTCCATCCGGCCTTTTCCGGGCCGCCAAGTTTGATTCTTCTGCATTGTTTATTCATCATTCTCGTTGTTCGTCTGTGTGCTTGTGTCAATACCGAACGCTCACTAGAGCTCTCAAGCTCACTCTTAAATCCACTACTCAACCCTACAGCCACCCCATTAGTACGTGGCCCCAATAGCCCCTCAATTCCCAATAAGGGAAGAGAACAGAGACATCTGATTGTTGACGCGAGCTCAGTGGTGCAATACAGGATACACCGTAGATATGCTGCCAATTCGCCTAGTTTTTGTGCGGTCTTTACTCCTATTTTACAAGTTCCTGTCACCAGCTTGCACTGCCACCACCTAGAGACCGCTAGCCATAGTGAGCAAGGGAACATGAGGCAGGTCACACACTCGTATATCTCATGATGCACGCACTTATTTTTTCAATCCGAGACTTGTTAGCTCGAGTCGGTGCACTGACTTGCACTGAGACAGCACTATTGGACTGAACTTGACTTAGACCACACTGAACTCGGATTACCCAACTGATGCCACATGTAATGCAATGAATTAGATGAGGTACATTTTTTTTGTGTATATAAAGCATTTTTTGTCACACACCTCTTTATTATTCCTTTTGTGGTGTAGCCTATATGCCACCATCTGCTAAAGTATTCTCCTTTATCTCCTTTTAATTTCCAAAAGATCCGGGTCGGCATCTAATCTGACATAAATGCTTTCATTACATTCCAGCAGGGCCGTGTTGTGCAGCGTATAGTTTACTTTTGATAGGCAACATTTTTGATTGTGTTGATTGTGTGCACAATGCTAAACTGTGAACCTTACTTGCGACACTTGAACTTGAATTGAGAAATGATTGTGAGTTACCAATCCACTTAGAGCTTCATAAAACAGGAACGCTACATAGATCTTGGAACCAGCGGACAGTTCAAGCAGTGAACTCATTTGCCATCCCCCTGCGACCACGGACAGCAATTCACCCTAGACACTCATCAACTTTTTTACAATAATGTAATCTTTTTGTTTGATTATTCACTCTGAGCACGCGGCTATATGACGCATGTCCTGTGAACATCTTGAGGCGTGACTTGCTTTAGACCTTTGCACAAATATGCCCACAAGACAACCATAGCGTTTACGTGTCTGTTCTATGGCCAGGAATTTTTTCCTCGGCGAGAAATTCAATCAGTCTAACGGTCACTATAATTCACTAACCTGGTTTCTAGCTCCTATATTTGCGGAAGGTTCCCAGATGCATTTTCTTGTAAATGCCATTGTATTTACACAATGTTAATTTTTAGGCCATGCAGGATCCACTGTAAGTAGAGAGGGTCAAGAAAGCCACTCGGGAAGTGTTGAGGAACCATCTGAACAGAAGCGGGGGGAGGGGAGGGAAGGGGCTACCTTTCAAACTTTGTAACATGTGTAGGACTTGGCTGTAAAAGGGACATTTCTAGTGTCACGAACTAAAAGCGTATCAGTGGGTGAAAGCAATACTTGCAAACTATATATTGACCAGCTTTCTACTGGAACACTGCCAGGTGAAGCCGCCTTCTTAATTGTTGAAACAATGCTATACATTTGTGATCTTCCAGTTACTTAATTCTTAATTTGAAATTTCCATTATATCTACATTCAACTGGATGATTCATAACTTACAGTAGGATATTATTCATAACTTACATAGGATATTATTCGTAACTTACATTAGGATATTATTCATAACTTACATTAGGATATTACGTGATAACCTTTGTATGATTTCTGTAAAAATTCAAATGCAATCAAGACAAAACGTTTTAACTCATTTTAGTTGTTTCAATGTGTTTCCATTTTACAAAAAATTAATAGATGTATTACAACAGCGATGCCAGTTAGAAATGACGGAAGGGCATTGATACATAGCATATGGACTATTTGTACGCACATAAGCCTGATTTATGGCCTGAAAAGTAATTGCGCAGGGCGTGAATTTGGCCTGAAAACTTGCATCCCTTCATATAATATTGGTAAGAATTTTAGTGAGTTTATCATTCAAATGAAAGCGGTGCACTGTCAGTACCCTTTGAGTTTAAAAGTGGGTGAGCCAGTGAGCTAATAGCAGTAAAAAATGTTCAAGTAAAAAGAATTTTTCTGAGACTTCTTAAGTTCAGCTTGCATCTCAATACAGTGCATTAGATGAAATATAAAACTCATACCCGTTGAGCACAAGCTTTACCCTAAAAAGATGGGGGGCTTAAAAGGCCCCCCTCGACATTTTTGCGATAAATTTTTAACGCGACAAGCTATGGCAGCGATATTTCTTGACTTTTTTCTTTAAAGTCTTGCGCATCTTTTAAGCCCAATATTGCGACGCCCGGGTACCCGGTTCCGAAATTAGCAACTTTTCGTACTTGCATGTCACACCAAATAATCGCTCAAAAACATGAATTGTTTGTTATTTCAATGCAAATTGTGTTTTGCAGGCCAAATTCATAAATTATGAATTTTTTTACTTTAGCTGATTGAAATCAACTAATTTTTTGCTGTTTATGACGTCGAAATAATGTCGCCGACAATTTCCATTGAAAAAACAATAAGAAACAAAAGAGTCAAAAAATACAAAGAAATACATAAGAAATTCAACTCGAAAGCATGACGTAGCGCTCATAACCGGCAATCTCGCAACATCATATATACCGAAATTTCATAGTGTACAATTTTTATCTGGTGAAAGATTAAAATTTGATGGTCCCGGAAGGAACACTGAATATAAAAAAATTCGAGTGATAAAAAATTAGTTTCATGCCCTGCAGGACATGAAAAAAAAAAATAGTATAAAAAAAAATAATAGATAACTACTTGAAGTTATATATGATTGCATCCCGGATCCCTTCCGGGGCTGCCATACTGATTTTTGTTGTTGGAAAAAGCACATTTGAAGTGGAACCAAATTAATAGGCTACTTGATATGAATAAGAAAGTGAACTAAATTTCTGTTATTTTTGGAAATAAATTGTGGCATAAATTACCATAATTAAATAATGGAGCAACAGTTAAAAATTCTGGTAAGAAGTTTAGTGGTACCCAAGCTTCGCTCTACCAGATAAAGAAAACTAAATCAAAATTGGTTGAGATGAATGAGAAGAAGCATTTTTTAAATTTTTATTTGTGATTTTGAATAAATTTGCATAAAATTTGCATAATTAATTTTAAATTTGCATAATTGATTAATTTCCAGCATTTTGGTAGAAAGTTTGAGGCCCCCACCTAGCCCTATCAGTATCAAACAAACAGAATGAAAATCGTCAAGAATGTGGAAAAGCAGGCAATTTTTTGTTATTTGGGGATAAATTTGCATAAATTACCAATAATTAATCATGGAGTATAATTTCAAAATTCTGTGTAGAAGTTACTGTGCAAACTCAGCGCTACCAAATAAGCAATCAATCAAAATCGTTGAGAAATGAAGGAGAAGAAGCATTTTTTTGTGATTTCGATATAAATTTGCATAAATTAAAAAATATAATGATTTCACGATTCTGTGTAGAAGTTTTACAATCCCCACCTAGCCTATCATATGCAAACAATCAGATCAAAATCGTTGAGAAATGACGAAGAAGAAAGCATTTTTCAAAACTGTGGGACCGGGC
>JZLH01S0241238.1:10543-33517 GCA_001188425.1 Eucidaris tribuloides | reverse complement strand
GACATACTTCATCCAAGTAACATGAAAATCTGACTGGCCGTTATCAAGTTATCGCGGAAACGAACCAAATCAGTACATATTTTAGCCCGGTGACCTTCGATCTTTGACCTTTGAGCTCCAAAATCTGATCAGTTCATTGGTGCCTCATAATACATACTTCACCTAAGTTACAAGAAAATCTGACCAGCCGTTCTCAAGTTATCGCGGTAACGAGCCCAAATCAGACATATTTCAGGCCCGGTGACCTTTGACCTTTGACATTTCAGCTTAAAAATCTAATCAGTTCATTGATCCCTCATAGCACATACTTGGTCCTAGTTACATCCAAATCCAATCGGATGAGAACCGGTAACGGACGGAAGGACGGACAGACAGACAGACGGAAGGATGGACGGACGCATGCACGCACGGACAACCCGAAAACATGATCCCTCTGCCAACTTCGTTGCGGAGGCATAAAAACACAGAATTTAATTCATTAGAAAGCTTTATTATGTGATTTAGAGCTAATTAGTTCTGATTATATGCATAAAAAAGCATAATCAGCCAATCATAAATTATTTCTGGTTAAACTAGAGCAGTTCGACTGAGCACAGTCGATGGGTATGCCTCCGCAGTCTGCACTCTCATTCAATTGATGTGATTTGAAAAGCTCGACCAAGTTACAGTGAAATCCAATAAGCAGTTCTTAAATTATCACGACGAGCTCAATTCTGACATGAGGCCTTGTGACCTTTGACCTTTGAGCTCCTAAATCTAATCAGTTCATTGGTGCCTTATAGTACATACTTCACCCAAGTTACATCAAAATCCAACCAGATGCTTGTCCATTACCATCCACGGGTAACGAGCCCAATCACAACATATTTTAGGCCCGGTGAACCTTTGACAGTTGACTTTTCAGTTCCAAAATCTATACAGTTCATTGGTGCCATCATATACATTACTTCACCCCAAGTAACATGAAAATCTGAACGGTCCGCTTCTCAAGTCATCACGGTAAGGAGCCCATTATCAGACATATTTAGCCGCCGTGGTGACCTGTGACCTTTGACCTTTCCATCCAAAATCCTAACAGTTCATTGGTGGCTCTTAAATACATACTTCACCCAAAGTTACATCAAAATCCCGACCACCTGTTTTCCATTAATCCAGGGGTAACTGAGCCCAAATCAGACATATTTAAGCCCGTGAGCTTAGACTTTGACTTTTCAGTTCCAAAATCTAATTAGTCATTGTTGCCTTAATTAATTAGCATACATCGTTCAAGTTACAAGAAATCCTGACTAGCCTTCTCAAGTTAGTTTTCAGAGCGTCATTTTTAGACTATCAAAGACAATGGTTAGCATGGGAATCATGTAGCTCAATTTTTTATAACTGTGGTAAGATGTTAGCCAATACTGTACTTTTACTGATAGTTAGTCGCATTTACAAGACTTCCAACGGTAAGATGAAAACATGTCACTGTGACCTTGACGCTTTGAGGCCTTTTGACCTCAAATACAATAGGTGTTCACTGGGATCCATGCTAGTATCACTACACACCAAATTATATGAGCCTAGCGTTAAGTTAAACTGACAGTTATCACGTTTACAAGGACTTCAGCAAGGCGTAAGTGATGAAACATGTCAGCTGTGACCTTGAGCCTGTTCGACCTCAAATCAATAGGCTTCCCTGGGATCCAGTGCTAGATATCATACACCAAATTATATGAGGCTAGGTTAAGTTAAACTGAAGTTATGGCGTTTACAAGGAAAAGTTAGCGGACGGACAGACAGACGGACGGACAGACGGACACCGAGCGTGATACCATAATACGTACCTGTAGCCGGGACGTATAAAAAACTAATAATCAAATACTACTCTAATCATAACAAATAGTTGTTTTCGCCATAATTACCTTCATGAGACATCTCCTGTTTAACATAAAGGGGTGGGTCAGGGCTTATACCACGAACAACTGCATCCAATGATGCCAAGGGAGAAGGGTCAGTGAATACCACAGCAGATGAATTTGATGGTGAGGGAGATGTGGAAGAAAATGATGGAGTATAGCTGTGTAGTACATTGGTGTCTTCAGCTTCTAGTTGGATGACTTCCTCTGCCTTCATAACTTCCTGAGACTGTGATGTCCCTGTATCATCTACTGTCTCTGCCGACATCACAGAGAAAAAAAAAAGAAAAACAAGGGGGAAAAAATGTCATCAGTCATCAGTTCATGTAAACCAAGCCAGAGCTCCAGTCTATGGGCAACATACGCTTGACTAGGGTTGCAAAGGGTTGGAAACTTTCCGGGAATTTTGGAAACTTTCCATGGAAAGTTTCGGGAATTTTCAATGAGCTGGAAATTTTGGGAATTTTCATATTTAGCATATTAAATGGACAATTATTTTATTTTTGGAAAATTTCATCAGTTATGTGTTATATAGCACTTCTTCACATGAATGAAATAGTTTTACCTAATTTTTGGGCTTGCCTGAGCCTTTGAATAGGATAAATCGGCCCAAATGAGATACCGCACACATTACACCCGTGTGGAAGAGATACACTGTAGTCTGAATGATGTTATCTGATCCCACATTGTAATGTAAATGTATGCAGTGCATCTACATGAAGTGAAAAATTCCACTGAACTGTATATTTAATTGAGTGGACTTGCCCATCTTATTGCTACTCGTTCATGAAGTTTGAGTACATGTAAGAGTGCATCAGGCTGGTGTGTACATCAGATGTTTGCCTGGTTGCGCTGATATTATGTACATGTTGCAAACGACGGCTAGCCATGGAGGCACGAAATGTTTATAAACAAACATAAATCACTGTTTGTCTTTACATTGTTACATCTCCTGTCTTCTTTGTGTTAGCAACTAGAATGAATGACTTGATATCATATTTCTGATAGTAGATGAATGATTGTTTTATTTTTACACCTAAATGCTAAATGTTTGAAAATATGCAAAGTTTCCGAAAGTTGCCGAAAATTCCCAATATTTCCGGAAATTTCCAAAAATTCCCATGGAAATTTTCTACACTGAAAATTCATATTCATGGGCTGTGCACAGTCAAACTGCCCTTGTCGTGTGTTTTTGCCAAATCATATCAACAATGAGCATTTCTTATCAAAGTTTTAGTACAAAAATATGTGAACTGGCTAATTATAGCAATTAGCAAAATGAAAATTTAATATGAAAAACTAATAATCATATACTACTCTATAGGGCCGTCGTCAAATAGAAATTTCTCTTCCGACATGTCACCTCAAATATTTAGCCGACAGACACAGCTGTCGACACAACAATGGTCTGATTAATTGGGACATTCATAATGCAGTCTTACACCACAGTACCTATTCATGCTTAAATACACCTGTATTGTGGCTACATAGTACAGGGGATAATCAGCCTGCCAGGGGGCCCCAGTGATGACTGACATCGCTATTGAAAGCAGCAGTGGAATTTTGAACTTTAGGCTTGACCACATCATCAATTTCCGTGGAACTAAGATTCTTATGGTGTAGATTACACTCGGAACAATGGTTCTCAGTTTCTATAACCTTCTGCAAGTGTGAGAAAGAAACAAAAATGCTTGCTTTGAGAAGTGACTGGCTGCAGATATAACATTGTTAGGTCCTGATTTATTACTTTGATACCCTGTGTGTTGTTGTTGGTGAGATAAAATCTCTGTTGATATATCGTCTTTCAGTCAAAATACTGTTATCTCGACAAGCTTTCTGACAGAAGGCCTGTTGACGACGCCACTACTACTACTAAAAAATATTTTGTTTTCTCCACAATTACCTTTATGAGACATCTCCTGTTTAACATAAAGGGGTGGGTCAGGGTCTATACCACGAACAACTGCATCCAATGCTGCCAAGGGAGAAGGGTCAGTGGATGCCACAGCAGATGAATTTGATGGTGAGGGAGATGTGGAAGAAAATGATGGAGTATAGCTGTGTAGCACATTGGTGTCTTCAGCTTCTAGTTGGATGACTTCCTCTGCCTTCATAACTTCCTGAGACTGTGATGTCCCTGTATCATCTACTGTCTCTACCGACATCACAGAGTTGAAGCACTGATGGTTATCCATTTCGTTGATGCTGTCAAACTGTTTGTGGCACGTGCGACAAAAGCAGGAAATAGTTGAGATGCCTTCATGTGAAATATCCTGGATATCACAAATTGGTTCAGATTTCCTATCAAGGGTGGCTGTACGAGGCACTGTTCTGACTGAAGACAAGTGTGCTACGAGAGTAGGGTACAAAGATGCCACTCTAGTTGAATTTGATGGAGCAGGAGATGTAGTAGAAAACGAAGGAATAGATTTGTGTAGTACATGTACGTCAGTGTCTTCAGTTGTTTGTTCGATGCCTTCCTCTGCCTTGTTAACTTTCTGAGACTGCTCTGATGCTGTATTCCCTGATGTCTCTGCCAACATCACAAGAGTTGAGGGCACTGATGGTTATTCATTTCGTTGATGCTGTCAAAGTGTTTTGTAGCAAAGTGTGACAGAAGCAGTTTGAGTACTTGAGGTGACATCGTCTCCTGCGTGTAGGTACCTCAAATGTTCCTTTCTGTTAGATTGCGATATGTTTTCTGCAAGAGATGAGATGTAATTAAAATGCTATAGGGTTGCATCGCTTCACAGATGATGTCTCAACAACAGGGTTGGGCTCAATTACAGGGTAATTGAGCAATTACGTAATTAATTTCATTTTTTTGAGTAATTGTAATTGCAATTGTAATTTAAATTTTTGAAAGGAAAGTAATTGTAATTGTAATTGAAAAAAAATGTAATTGAGCATAACTACTCTCAACTACTTTCAATTACTTATTCTATTAATCTGATCCTGTGTACTCCCACTTATACACCTCACCAGTCACCACTATTCTTGACCCATAACCTCCTCTTGGTCTTGCTTTCAAATGCATTCAAAACAAATTGGTACATGCACACATGCGGACAGGGTATACAAGAAACACGAGACGAGAATATCACCTAGCTCCATACGCATTCATATAGTTTGAATATATAGAAAGTAATTGTAATTGTAATTAACAAAAGTAATTGGTAATTGTAATTGAAAAAAATATAGTTTCATTGAAAAATAATTGTAATTGAAAATGTTGGCAGGCATGTAATTGTAATTATTATTGTAATTGTAATTGAAGAAAGTAATTGAGCTCAACCCTGCTCAACAAGTAAATTTCTAAGGTTAAAATGATTTTAGAATTAAGGATACTTTTCAAATTTTCGGTTGATAAAAAAAAATAAACCTTGGTCTGCAACATTCCCCTTTGTTGCACTTGTATCTTTTGAAATGACTGTGATAAGAAAATCTGTTACTGTGTCGTTTTGACGAGATGTACAAACAACGCAAAACATAAAAACTCAACAAGAGCAATAGTTTCTGGCTAACTAGCCTGAATTTCAGCCCAGTAACTCGGGCTGAGTCATTATGTTCGTTTACCATTCACATGCCCCTCTGACGATGTAAACATCTACAAATTTTTGTGTCTTACCCTTTTTTCTATTCCAAAACGAGAGATTCAAAATCACACTTTTAATATATTTTTTCAGCATGATATCAAATGTAATATTACTGATACATGTAATATCCGACACTAAAAAACAAACGCCCAACATTTCTTTTCAGCGCCATGCGGAACATAATATTAGCACTCATAATGCCCGACCCTACAAAACAACCACCCAACATTTCTCTTTAGCATGATACGGAAATTCATATTAGCGCTAACTATGTCTGACACTGAAAAACAAACTGCCGACATTTTTTTTAGCTTCATACGAAATTTAACATAAGCGCTAATTATGCCCAATGCTAAAACACAAACTCCCGACATTTCTTTTTAGCATGAAACGGAACTTAATATTAGCACTAATGTCAGACACTAAAAAAACTACCCAACATTTCTTTCTGTACGGAACGTAATATTAGCGCTGACTGACACTAATTAAAAAACAAACTCCTAACATTTCTTTTTAGCATCATTTAGAGTTGAATATTAGCACCTTCAATGTCTGATGCTTAAAAACAAACTCCAGACATTTCTTCTTAGTGTTGACTTGCCAACTTAACAGAATCGTTTAAACTGTAAACGCCTGTTTATGAGCACACAGAAATTTTATAAAACGGGATGACTAAGCCCAAGGCACGGTTCTAGAGTGGAAACTTTAGGAGGGGCACTGTGAGCTTCATCCGTGGCCAAATGCTACAAGGTACAAAGTTTTCCTTGGTCATCCCATTCATCGAAAAGTCATTCAGGTGGGGGGGGGGGCGTTTGGGGTTGGTTGTTGGAGGGCGTTGTAAACACATGCCAAAGGGGGATGTTTCATAACATTTTCATTGTAAAACATTTTTCGTCCAAAAATCTGTGGGGGGGGGGGGGGTCTGGGCTAGTGCCCCCAAAGGCCCCCCATAGAATTGTGCCTGCTCAGCCCTACCAGCAACCAAAGTGTTGAAGGTGTTACATGTACCATGCTATTGTGACATTTAGTCTTTCACATTACCTTGCCTTAGAGAACTCCTATCCTCTTGGTCTTTCGGAGACATCACAGGGTCGATGCATGGATGGTTAAACATGTTGTCGATGCTGGGAAACTGTTTGTAGCATGTGTGACAGAAGAAGGTACATGTAGGAGTAGAAGCAATTTTGCCTCCTGTTCTAGGTACCCCATCATTCCTCTCTGTAGATTGTGATGTCGAAACTGCAGGAGATGAAATAATTTTGAAATATGTTAGGCAGGGATGGAGTCTAGGCTGGCCTTGAGGCCAGATTTTGCCGGCCTTGGCCTTGGCCTGGGACCGAGTCACGTGTAGAAAAAATATTTTTCCAGCGGCTTCGTAACTCAAAACAGTCAGCCTGGACTTCATCCCTTATGTACTTATGATACCATCATTATGCACAGAAATAATGTTGTAAACACATTAGTTGACAAGTGGTATTATTCATGACGCTAAAGGGAAATGATTAATTGGAAGCAGTTCTAAATTTACGTTTGAAATTATTCTACAATCAAGTACAGTTTTCAAAGTTTTGGGGAAAAATTTCATCTCAAATATTTTGTTAGGCTGGTTATTTTTACCTTTTGACATTGAATGGTAAGGGGAAGACTTGTCACTGTGGGTTTGACCACATGGACAAACAAACCAAAACATAACACCTCAGAGGGTGGGGTATGGGGGGAGGGGGGCATGGCACTTACCTGAGGCAACCTCTCTTTAGGTGCCCCAATATGCCATCAATTGTAGGCCTATAATATAATTTTGGCCCTTGGAGCTTGGTACATGTATCTAGGCACCATTGCCTGGGGCAATATGAACCATTCGATTGAGCCAATTTCTTAAACATCCATTTTAATAAATACATGTATATACATGTATGAAAATGTGCGATGACCACATGATATTGCAATTGCAATATCTCACTTGAGCCTTCCTTCTAAACAACACCCACCCCCCCCAAAAAAAAAATAAGTAAAAAATAATCATCCCCAAGAGCCTAAACCTGAAAGAAGTAGAAGGAACATTTTTTGTATATTATACAGCATAAATTAAATATTCAAATATAAACAGCATTTACATGTATTGTATAAAATATTAAAGGTATATTTGGCTAACATTTACCACAGTTAAAAAATATGAGCTACATGATTCCCCATGCTACCATTGTCTTTGATGAGGTCTAAAAATGACACCCTGAACAAATTGTATTTCAAAATGATTATTTAGTGCTTTAAAAAAGTGAAAATTCGTAAGTTGATCAGATTCACCTGCCCATTTCCTCCCATAGACTTACTGTGTGTACACCTACGCTATTTAAACACGCCCCGAGTTTTAATTGTTTCTTCATGCATAACTTGCCATTGACAGTGTAACTTTCCAACCTTTTTTATTCCAGGGTGTTTATTAGGGACAGTGATTTTCCGCGATAACGGAAAACGGACGGAATTTCCGGAAATCACAATTTGAAACGAAAAATGAGTTTTCAAACAGAAAATCACGGAAAACCTCTTTTTTCTCCAAATTTTTTCTTTTTGAAAGGAAAAAACACAAAACTCAGAACAAAAATTAGAAAAAGTTAACACAAAAACACAGAAACAGCAAGAAATATTTGCTTCAAGTTTTATGTAGGCGGAATTGTCAATTTTTATGATGTATACATAGTCTAAAAACGGAATTTCCATTTTCCAGACAAGTTGAAACGGAATTCCAGATTTTTGGAAACGGAAAAGGCCTTTTCTTGAAACGGAAAATCACTATCCCTAGTTTATATGTCCATATGAACACTACTACTATGTATGTAGTTCAGATATCAAAATTTGACAATTTTTTAAATTGAAGCTCCACAATGTTAGCCTATCACTTTAAAGACTTTATGCGCTGATAGCATACAACTTCAGTGGGTTAATACCGGCCCAACAGTTTGCCAAAAGGAGAGTAATTTTTAATTGAATTTTGAAACATCTCTGAATTGACTAGTGACTACTGTACAAATCATATTCTTTCTTGAAATGAAGTAACATGTACATGTATAAACCACTTTAATGTGACAAAAACTTGTGCCAGTTACTTTTAACTTTTTAAGAGAAAATTGTACGGTGTTATCCATATATAGGGAGGTGTCATGGCGTAGTGGATAACAGCTCTAATAGCTTCCCAACCTAGAGGTATGTGGTTCAGGCCCACGTCATGGCGGTTGTGTCCTTGGGTTAGGCACTTTATCCCCATTACCCTGTCCCTCAGATACATGTAGGACGTAAAGCCGTAGGTCCCGTGTTGAGACAGAAATTATACCTCAGCACGTAAAAGAACCCACACACTTCATCGAAAAGAAAAGGGTGAAAACCTGGTGTGATGACCATTTCAACATTCTTCGGGCCCCTTCTATGGCATGTTGTATAGATGTTGCCTTGCAAAGAAGGATGGTCCAATAGTTAATATAGCTTTGGGCCTCATGGGATAAGTGCAATTTAATTCTAATAATAGGCCTAATAATAATAATAATAATAATAATAACAACCACAACTACGATACAATCAAGTTTCTGGCCAAGTATAGCCTGAATTTTAGCCCGGCATTCCAAGTGTTAATTGAAAGTGTTACGGCGATACTTAGTCTTTCACATTACCTTGCCTCGGAGACATTTTATCATCTTGGTCACCGACATCTTCTTCTCTCCAGCCATCATCTCCATCACCAGCATCTTCCCAACTATCAGAGTTTAATGAAACACCTTTGGGTGATTGAAGTAAACATGATGTTTCATCTTTGTCATTTAAATTGTAAGTCAATTTGTTTTCATCTTCAGCAGTGTTACGCCATCTGCACAAATACTCCCTGTGATATATAAAAGCCCGTCTTGTGTCCAGATTCGTATAACATTTCTTGCATGTGTACACGGCCTGAAAATTCCCACACTTCTTTTCCACTGCAATAATAGCGCCATTGCACGGTCTATGCACATGGTGATATATGTCATGTGCGTGCAACTCCTCACTAGTTGAGAATGTTCTATTGCAAATTAAACACCTGTTCCCGTGAATGACCTTATGTTCATCCAGTGTTGCCTTGTCGTCGAATTCCATGAAACAATATCCGCAAACAAGCAGTCCCTGTGTGTTATCACTGTCTCCATGTTCATTTTCTTCAGAATCTATCGGAATAGGAATGTCCTCATCTAATCCAGGGTTTAACAGATCAAGTTGAAATGATGGCTTCATTGTCTCACCAGATACATCCATCATTTCTGCAAAAACAACAAACCAAATAAAAAACAATGACATAAAACAGGGCTTGACACTAGCACTTGCCCGCTTGCCCGGGGCAAGTAAAGTTTCATTTTGGGCAAGAAAGAAATGTTAAAGTGATAGGCTAACATTGTGGAGCTTCAATTTAAAAAATTGTCAAACTTTGATATCTGAGCTACATAGTAGTGTTCAAATCGACAAATAAACACCCTAGAATACAAAAGTTTGGAAAGTTACAATGCCAATGCTAATATACATGAATAAACAATTAAAACTCGGGGCGAGTTTTATTAACCTAGGTGTACACACAGTAAGTCTATGGGAGAAAATGGGCAAGTGAATGTTGTCAACTTACGATTTTCACTTTTTTAAAGCACTAAATAATCATTTTGAAATACAATTTTTCAGGGCTTCATTTTTAGACCTCATCAAAGACACTGGTAGCATGGGGAATCATGCGGCTCAGATTTTTTTGACTGTGGTAAATGTTAGCCAATACCTTTAAATGTTTACATTTACTTGCCTGATAGGGCAAGTACAATTTTGATCCTGAAAAAAAGATGTCCAAAATCTAACCAAAAGTGAGCAAAATATGTGTGAAATTGTTTGTTCAGCTAACTTATACCCATTCCATAATCCATATCATTATTTTTTTACATAATTCAGAAATCCCACCTTTTACAGCCCCCAGAATTAAAATAAAAAACTTCAGATTCTATAAAAAAAATTAGAGATTAAAATTAGTGAGAGATAATTTTTAGTGTTGTCTATTAATTGTTTATTTTGTGGGCAAGTAAATTTTTTATTCGGGAAAGTAATAATCTGAAAGTGATGATTTCACTTACCCGAAGCGTAAGCAGGAAAAAAAGTTAGTATTAAAAAGGAGCCCTGAATAAAAGCAGATGAAAATAAGACAAGCTAGCAATGAGCACTGTTTTAACCATTACCTGCCAATGGCACTTTACTGTGTCAATATGCTGGGCCATAAAAACAGACATTCAACCAGCCTTTCGTAAAAGCATGCATTGATTTAGTAAAATTCATTAACAAGAATGGACAAATTATATCAATTTAAAGTGCAAATCATAATTTGCAATTTTAATAAACACACCATAGGTTCTGTCGAGGCTGACATATAGATTCGGTCGAAGTGGGTATATCCCCCTCCCACTGTACATGTACAGTACATGTAAGCACTCCTAGTCCAAGTCTATAATGCCAATAGAGATTTTTTGTCCACAGGCTACTATAGGCTCTGGATTAAAAAAAAATCACTGATGCATGGATTAGGCACTACGGGTAAACAAAAAATTCAACAACTTTGCATGTATGTGGTCCATATCCTGGACCTCATACAAAGTACACATAGGTGTGACTGTAAAGAACCTTTCCTTTAATAGGATTTGGGGGTGTAAAACATGTGTTTCGTTTGTATTTGGTAGCAAGAAAATCACAGCAGAAGTTTACTTGATTTACTATTGTCTAGCTACTTCCATTTTAAAATTCTTCACTTTTTTATGTATTTTGTTCAATATTCTGAAATACGGGACAAATGGGCATCCTGGGAAGGGTCGGTCAGGATGCCGGGACAAAAAAACAAAATACGGGACAATCCAGGGAAAAACAGGACGTCTGGTCAGTGGTCACCCTGTCGGAGAACCTTCAAATCAATTTTTGACCAAAGCACTGATGGTAACCCTTGTAAATTTGGTCAAAAAAGAATGTTCTCTGTTTCCCACCTAACTCGGTGAAAACGGGTGGGGTGGCATCACATTCTAAATATGACTCAAAAAACAGTTGTCAATCATTGTTACGATCAATTCACAACCGAAAAGATGAAACAAAATGATACCAATATTTGATTTTAATATTTATTAGATGGGGTATTTCCCTTTTCCTCAAAAAAATACAAACAAACTTTCACAATCTTTCACAATGATCGTACAAGTAAATATTAACTTACAATGCTAAAGGATACTGTAGTCGAATGAATCCGCGGCTCCAGTTGATGCCCAAGTAGTAATCCCATTCAGTATTCCAAAATTATGATCGCGATATTGATCCCGATGTGTTAAGCGCCTGATCATAGCAGATTTTCGGTAATCAAGTCCAAACAGATGATCCAAGATGATCCCAATTAGTAGAAGTCCCCAATGGTATGAGTATGAATCCCAATGGCAGAGTGTAGCAGGTATTCCAATTGAATATCGGTGTTGAGCTATACTTCACAACACAGTCCCAATTGCAGCCACGATGATGTAGTAATTCCAAAATTAATCCACAGGCTATCTCAGGTAATAAACAGGTAGTGTCCACACACAAAACTCTCCTATTTAACTCCACAGGTTGTGTATCGTGCAAGGTCACAATAAACTCTAAATGGCGGTTACTATAACACATGTGACTTGAGCTAAGATGACAGAAACTCTGAACTCATGTCCAAAACAACTGATATTTTATATCAAAACCTCCTAATTCTAGAATCTTCAATTTCTAGAAAACAACAAAAGGCGACATATGTAGAATAATCCTGAACATTCTGTGGCTATTTATGTCATACATCAAAAATACAATTACACCATCAAGACTTGTTTACTATCACAGCCCCCAGTCAATGGATTCCTAAGAACAATGGGATTTAACAACGACAGCGGCAGCTAAGCAGTCCACTCTGGCATCCATAAATTGTTTCGTCCGTCAATTTCAAGTGAGCCAGAAGGCTCCAGAAAATTCCACAGTCTCCTAGCTGCAGTGAAAATATTTCAATGTAGATTTCACCAAGCACATAAACTGCATCTAATTAATGGCTACATGTAGCATGTACACGTAGCATGTAATAGATAATCACAAATTTATAACACTTTCCCCCATGGAAAAAAAGAAATTTTGGCCGTAGCAATTTTTCTTTTAACATTTTCAAACACATGATTGAACTGCAATTAATTTGACATAGCATATACTACAATATTAGCTTACAGCTATATCAATACAAATGTTCACATTCACTGCATCGTGAACATTTATACTTTTAATTTTTTTGAACACTGAATTCATGTTGCATTTTCTTATAACACCTCATCCATGACAGACTTGTCTTTTGTTGCCAAAAAACAGCACAATGTTATTTTACCAACCAAAAAAACTTGTTAAACAGAATCATATACAATATTTATCAAATCTGCTTTAAAAAATATTGTATACTATAACCATGAATATTTTTTCATGACTTTTGACTTCTTACTGAATCATTTGATGACATTTTTTTTTTTCTTCTTTATACAAATAATTTTTCTAATTAATGACAAACTGTTTCGATACCATAATCAATCAGCAAGGCACTTACTTGCACTTAATTTTTCACATAAAATAAATATTAACAAAGTCTTTTGCCATGTACCAAAAATTTTGTCACATAATGATTCAATAAATATTTACACATAATCACACACATTGTGACAAAACTTATTACGTTATTTTGTTGTGTGTGTTATTCTACTCTACACTCTGGACAATGCATCAGCCATGACAGTTATTTTTCGCCTGACACATGTACAATTTTGAGTGCATAGGCTGGATCAGCAAACTCCACCTGAATATTCTACTGTTCTTGTTTGAACCGATCAGGAAGACAAGGGGATTCGTGGTCTGTGTACAGTACTATTTCCGCTTTACTGTTGGTCAGATATCAGCTTCAAACTCTGAAGGGCAAGGAGTCAGACTGAGTCGCGTCCTTGTGTCGAATTGTCGAGTACTTTTCTGGTACTTTGTTTAGTTTTTGGGAGAAATAAGCTCACTGGCTTTTCTATGCCCCCAAATCGATCATCTTTGGAGCAACACTGCCCCTACACCAACATCCTGGCATCATAGCCACTTGAAGGGCTTGGAGAAATTGGGTGGCAGCATCACCGGGCTTCATTTGCCAGATGGAATTCAACTCACGAAAGCGTTTTGGCATCTCGTCTGACCAGACATAGTTGACTTTGCCTTTCCAGCAAGTTTGTGAGTGGGCGTCGCTGGACAGTACTGAATTCGCACAAATTTCCTGTAGAACCGCGCAGCCATACCCAGAAATCTGAGCAACTCTTTCTTTGTTTGGCGGAATGGGAAGCCTTAGTATAGCTATCAACGCTTGTTACTCTTGCAGTACTTGCCCTTTGAACGCTATGAGACGAGATATGTGACCTTCGACTTTGCGAAATTCACTTTTTTGCTAGATTGATCACAACGATTGGCTTTTTGGAGCTGTCAAACAGTAGCTGAGGTGTTGGATGTGATCACCTCCAACTATACCGCAGAACACAAGTATTGTCATCAATGTACTACAACACAGTGGTCAAGCCCGCAATCACTTGATTGTCAAGCCTCTGAAAGTGGCCGGAGCATTATTTCATACCAAAGGCATGACCTTATCACTGAACAGACCCGTCTGGGTCGTGCAAAAGGCAGATAATTTCTTTTGCACGGTCGGTCATTGGCACTTGCAGTAGCCTTAGCAATCTATCCTTACTGACGAGGCAGAGTTACCACGCCTATCAATACAATCCCTCGCAATCGGGAATGGGAATGAATTCGTCTTAACTCACAGCATTTACCTTCCGGTAATCGATGAACAAAATCTCTGTGACCCGTCTGGTTTTTGGCACCATAAGATAGGGGAACTCCAACTACTCTGACTTGGTTCTATTATTAATTTTCGCTAAACATGAAGGGAACCTCCCCCTAACCTTGCGCCAATTTATCGGGGTTTAACCGCGATGATGGGTTTGTTTGATTGGGCTACGCACTCCAACATCACATCATCGCACGCCCGAGTGGGGTGCAAACCTACTTTGTCTTTACAAAACGTCCGCAAATTCATGCAACAAATCAGTTACATCTTTTCTTTGACATCTTCAGGGAGGTAACCAACCACTTCATGTGTTCCCTAACACTCTGTGTTAGACAACCTAGACACAGGCTGCTCGACTCATTTTCACATTCCGATTTCAGACATGTCAACATCTGATTTCTACTACGTCAAACTTCCTCCTCACATTTACACCTGTATCACACACAACTGGTGGCTTAGCATCTCGTTCAAATGTATTCTTTGGAGCATGTTTACATGAACACCCTTTGTCTTTCCTCCTATCCGAGTACTGGATCGACATAGTTGACATCATTCAGTTTTCTTTTTGACACAGTACGGTCCACTGACTTGCCTTAACGGCTCACCCTGCAATGGTAGCAACACGAGTAGTTGTCACCAGGCTTGAAATTAAGTACCTTTAGCATTTTTGTCTGGCTTTCTTTTCATGCTTTCTTTGGGACGTTTGTTCAAATACCCCCTAAGCTACCCTCACAAGCGCATAAACAGCCTTTCACGAAACTTTGGATACAATAGTCAAGTAGGTTTATCATCAATCCTGGGCATGAACCTCTCTTTTATGAGGCTTAAGAGGCCCCTAACCTCCGTGAACCGTACACAACTCGAACGGGATAAATCCTGTCGACTCATCTCGGGAGTCCTAGTAGCAAACAACATAAAAATGGGATGCCCTTATCCAGTCCTCAGGGTACTCTCACAATACGCTAATATGGTCTTCAGGGTCTGATGGTATAGCGTTCTAACGACCTTGAGATTTGGGGGTGATAAGCTGACGACTTCAGCTGCTTGATACTCCAAACGATACATCACCTCTAGAAATATGTTTGACGATGAAATTTGACTCCATGGTCAGACTGAATTTCCCTTGGCAATACAGTACCCTAGTGAAAAACTGACTAAGCGCCTCTTACTAAGTCTTAGTGTAATATCCTGAGCTGGAATTGCCTCTGGAAACGGGTAGACATATCCATGATTGTCAAGCGGAACTTATGAACTTCTGACCTAGTTCTAGCAAGGGCCAACACAGTAATCTAGAACAACGAGTGAACGGTCATCAAATGCAGAATAGGACAATGGGGCCGCGTTGATTGACGGCTAGTGGTTTACCAACCACCTGACAGTGTGAAATTTACAAAATTAGCCACATCTCGACCTCAACTTTGCCAATAAAAATGCTCTCATGATTCGATCTTTTGTCTTTCTGACGCCTAATGGCTGCCAACAGGTAACTGTGGGCAATTTCAAATTTCATTGCGATATACAGGGAGGGACAACAATTCTGATGGACAACAGTCCAAATCTCATCAGCTGGCCTAAGAGGAGGTCTCCACTTCCCTATCCAAAGTCCCATTTTGAATAATAGCAGCTCGGGGACGTCAACAGCCCTCAGGCCTCAGAACACGCCGTCTTGAAGAGCAAGCCCTTCATTTCAATGTCTGCCTGTTGTGCCTGAACAAGGAAGACTTACTAAACAGCTCACCACTGCTAGCCTGGAGGCCTAAAACAGCACCCCCGATTCATTCACAATCTGGAAAACAAGTCTTCAGCAACAAACACCGAGAATTCTCCGTCTCACGTCAACACAATCCGCAGCATCTTCCGGCAGCCCTACGAAGCCTGTGAGACTATAGTAACAACACAAGCTGGGAAAATTCCAGGTACTTCTTGCTTTAACTTTCTCAGTTTCAAGGAAGCCTCAACTGGTTATATCCAAAACCACAACACAAATTCGGAAATCCTGGAAACTGCAACTGTTTCAGCTTCAGTAACCTCAACCGGTTCCTCAAAAACAAACTGGCCGACGCAAACAACCTTGTCAGCCAGCCAAGTCATTACCCTCAGCAAAGAATCAACGACCTCATGGGCAACATCCGGGATGATCCAGCAGTAACAGGACCAGAAAACTAGGTCAGACTTCAAATCCAACCCTATACAAGGATGACAGTGATACAACTGCCCAAAAATTGCTGTATCAGTGCCTGGCATTCCATGCAGCTTGTGGTGTAAAGTTACACTGACCTTCACAGCAACAACGTTGATTGGACCCCGTATCCGCTAAGGATAAACCACTGGTTACCTGCCTCACGAGATTTGTATAGGGGCCACTTCACTGCCTGGGACACAAAAGCTACGATACTTTTCATCAACACTGCTTAGCTCTATCGTCAAAATCCGAACGACGATTTCAATTACGCTGTCTATCACTAACTGGGACACTTTCCTCCTGATAGGACACTTTTTTGGCATGAACAACCAACTCTTTCTTTCTTTCCTTATTTTGGCAATTTCCAACCTGGGCCTTTAACTGCCCCTTTTTGTTGCAATGAAAACAGTGGAGGAGGTTTTGCTGAAGCCTGATTTAATCCCAAGACGTGAGTTTTGGATCTGGAGCGTGAACCACTACCACTCGTATTTGCGCTTTTACTTTGGCCATCTTTTTGGCTGGCCAGTATGCTTTTGGCATCATTCTGATTTTTTCTATAACCAGAGAAATTTCTGAACGATGGTCTGTTATCATTTTTGTGAGTTAGCTCGTCTCATCAGCCATTTAGAGCTGCTTTTTTCAAATCTGTGACTTTGTGATCATCTAAGTGGGATGCTGGTCAATTGGAAGCTACAATCTTTTGATCTTCAAAACACTACCTCATCTGAGGCTATCAAAATCTTCTCCCACGTCTTTCAATGACCATACCAATTCTATCGATACATCCATTTCTTTTCACGGTGCAAACCTTACTGTTGTCTGACCCGGCTGTGGCGCTTATTTCTGAATTTCATGTCTGTACGCTTCCGGTACCTAATTCGTAGCATCAATAAGCTGCTTCTTTACAGTAAGCATAGTCACAGATGACTGTTCTGCGAGAGAGAGGAGTACACGTCTGGCTGCTTTACTAGAGGTTTAACGCGATATCTGAACATCGTAACTGCACGGGCCGGTATTTCCTGAACATCGGAAAAACATCGGATCGGGGGAAAAGGTGATAAGCGCTGCCGAATGCTTCCCGATTATTATAAATAACATACAAACAAATATTTATTTAAAAGAACTTTTAAACATAACGGAGTGCCGCCCTGAATGGATTTTTATAATAATCACTAAAAAGTACTGGCAACCACCCAGTCGTGAGTACAAGGGCCCACCAGTGCGGTATCTTTCACCACAAGATCAATTTACATGTACATAACATTTCCAAAGGATTGCGTCAGCTATCTAAGCGTAACACTGTCATCAAACGAGCGCCGACGACCACATGCACTCCAGGCAAGCTGAGAATACAGCCATATTTCTCCATGACATGACAGTTAGACATGCCTGCCCTTTAATGCTGATTGTTTCTTGCCTGAATTGACAATATAACCGGTTACAAGCACATAATTATGACCGACCTCCCCCAGTAATCAAAGCTAAACCCTGGAACCAGAGAACAAACCGCCCAGCCCTTCAGGTGACTCTGGCTTGCCTCTGAGTATTAAAGCCAGCAATGAAATGCCAAACAGCATGCCCTTGCCTGATCTCTACGGTACTAGAGTACATGCATACAGTATGCATATAGTACAGGGGAGCCAATCCGATTTATAGGAAGGCGTGTCGCAACTTTGCATATAGATTGTGGACATGTGCTGCATCAGGGAGGTCGGTGTTGCACTGGGAAGGCGGATCTAACCATAAGAATATAAACATAGGCTCCGACAGAACCAGATCCGGCAAAGCAACTAAGAAGGAATTTCCCCGAATGTTTTGAGTAGATTGGGTTTCGCTATCCTGCGTTCCACGGCTTGTAGTTCAGATCCAGACTGGGTTGTAACTTACATTGTATTGTCATGTGCACCTGAACTGAGTAGCGGGTTTCTGTTATGCTCATGGCATATTGATAACGTCTGGAAGCCAGTTTTATATTATAGACAATCTGGTCATTTCATTCTAGAAACTTATTGCCTGAATTTTTCGTAGTTCAATAATCCTGCTAATGTCTGCTTGTTGTCTGTTCTCCTGCCCCCTATCCAAATTGTATCACTATTATTCTAGATAATGGCATTTTGTATTTGGCGTTCTCGTCACCTTTTTTTCCTCTCTCCCTCTTTTTTTTTTCTCTTCTGTGTGTGTGGAGTGTGTATGTGTGTGTAGGTGTGTGTATGTGTCGTATGTGTGTGCGTGCGTGTATGTGTGTGTGTGTTTAATACGCCCATTTCTTCTCGAAGCTGCATCTACTATGTCTTTATTTTAGGTTTAGTAATAGTATTTAGTTTCTCAATGTACGATTGTGACCATGAAAGTGGTGTGTGTTTGGCATCGGGATGTGGCTCTCGAGGTGGTTGGGGAAGGAAAATGGTTTGAAGGGCTGGGTTTTCTAAATTTAAATGTTTTCTCTCTTTTAATAATGGAATTATAATGTCTAGTTATTGCAGTGTTGGTTTATCTAAAAATGTGCATTTTATTTTAAACTTTAACGACAAAAGAGAAACAATTTACTCCCATCTCATGTTGGGGAGAGGGGGTGGGGGGATTAACGACCTCCATGGGCAAGCTCACATTAAAAAATGCTTGATAATGATAAAATCAATTGTCAAGACAAACATAACTCTCAAAGTGCTCAATCATACAAGCCACAGCATCCTTTGTCAGATCTATGCAGTCACACACCAAAATAAACCTCTGTCACAAGCCATTCTGAAATTTTTGGCCCCCCCCCCCCCTTCCCTCTCCGTCTCTACAAGCATAGCCGCATTTATCCGCGCATGCTTCAACACTTGGCCATCTAAGCTTTACTAGACACGATTAAAGACACCTCATTACTGTTTATTGCCTAAGATTGTCCGTTTACCTTCCTGCAGCACGTGTGGGTTGCTTGACAGTGCCAAACATGTAATCACCCATTCACCTCGCCCCTCTTCACTATAAAGGCCAATCAACGAGATGCTGTAAGAAACTGCACTCTCTCACGCAATACAGACATCGCAAATCTGATTGGCATGCGTAGTCACGCGTCGCAGACTAATAATGAAAGCTGCATTGGGTAAAAAAAAACTCAATGGAATTTTCCACATGTTCCGAGATGACGCTCATGGGAAGGGACTCTGAACGAATTGTGTTGTGACTTTGGCACTTTATTGTTTGGAAGATGGGAATGTTTGATATCAACACGCCTCGAGGTTGGATAGACACACGGTGACTTCACAGGGGTTCTCAAGTGACACAGCGGGTGACTTCCATGGTTTCAGGGAAAGTGTGGGACAAGACTTTACGATCATTAAATTTTGTTTTTTGTTTTGTTTTTTACGGTAATTTCTCATTCATATACTGGCTGCGGGGTGAATAAAATTTATCAACGTGTGTAAGTTTGGTAATTGCTCAACTTTACATCAATCATTTTATATGAGAACAACATCGATGGTGCACGGCCGATTCCGAATGAAAACATCGGGCATCGATCGGAGGAAAATTGCAATATCGTTAAGCCTATGCTTTACAAAAAACACTTTGAAAACATAGGCCAAAATTCCTGTGGCCATTTCAAAGTATTGCCACTTTTTCAATCGAGAACCAAAAATATTTGTCAACTCTATCCTCTTCAAGATTTTTGGCACCGAGAAACGAACATTCCTTCGCCACGTCAAATGTGGATTTGTTTTCCTGTCTAACGTGTACCTTGAGTTTAATCAAGTTCAGCAATCTATATTCATTTCTCGTTGTTCCTCGCTTTCTTCAGCTTCTCGCTGTTTTTGTTTTTGCTTCAGCTTCTCGCTTGTCTCTTTCTAATTCAATCTAGCAAGGCTAAGCTGTGGTGTCTGATCAACACCGTCTGAGCTTGTTCCACTGTTTTGAGTTTGTTTCTTGACTCTTCATGTGACTAGCTACAGCTATCAGTATCTCTGGCCTTCTTCATGACCTTGTTGTCAATTCAACCTTTCAACATATCGGCAATAGCAATCAATTACACTTTCTTCAATCTTTCCAAATCTGTGTAGGACAAGGTCTGTCCTCCTCGCAAACGCCTTAGCATCAAACGTACTCATGAATGATTGAAATTACAGTATACAACACTTACAATCACAATATGTTGAAAGCCTGTTTGTATGTATTTCTAGAATATTCTAGATCAATCATTTATGAAACAAAATTTCATGACTGAATTCAATACAACGTTGGCTTGTTTTGAATGTCCAATTCCCACGGACTAAGCCCCCAAATTTGGTTACATGCAATTCACAACCGAAAAGATGAAACAAATATGATACCAATATTTGATTTTAACAAATATTTATTAAGATGGGGTAATTTCCCTTTTTCTGCAAAAAATACAAAAGCAAAAAAACTTTCCAAATCTTTCACAATGATCGTACAAAGTAAATATTAACTTACAATGCTAAAGATACTGTAGTCGAATGAATCCGCGGCCCAGTTGATGCCCAAGTAGTAATCCCATTCAGTATTCCATAAATATGATCCGCGATATTTGATCCAGTATGTTGTACGGCTGAATAGCAGATTTCTGGGTAATGCAAGTCCAAACAGATGATCCAGATGATCCCAATTAGTAGAAGTCCCAATGGTAATGAAGTAATGAAATCCAATGGCAGAGTGTAGCAGGTATTCCAATTGAAATCGTGTTGAGCATAACTTCACAACACATCCCAATTGGCAGCCACGATGATGTAGCTTAATTCCCAAAAATTAAAAAAAAAAAATCCCAACCAAAGGCTATCTCAAGGTAAAAACAGGTAGGTCCACACACAAAACTCTGCCCTATTTAAACTTCGCACAGGTTGTGTATCGTGCCAAGGTCACAATAAACTCTAAATGCAGGTTACTAACAATGACTTGAGCTAAGATGACAGAAACTCTGAACTCATGTCCAAAACAACTGATATTTATATCAAAACCTCCTAATTCTAAGAATCTTCAAATTTCTAGAAAACACGCAAAAGTACATGTAGAATTAATCCTGAGCATTCTGTGGCTATTTATGTCATACATAAAAATACAATTACACCATGCAGACTTTGTGTTACTATCACAGCCACCATCAATGGCAATTCGCTAAGAAACAATGGATTTAACCACAACAGCTAAGCAGCTCCAGTGTGGCATCCAATATTGTTTTGCTGTCAATGTTCAAGTGACCAGAAGGCTCCAGAAAATTCCACAGTCTCCTAGCTGGCAGTGAAAATATTTCAAATGTAGATTTCACCACACATAAAACCTGGCATTCTAATTAATGGCTACATGTAGGCATGTAAAGTAGCATGTACAGATAATCACAAATTTATAACAATCATATTATTTGCCCAGAGAGCCGTGCTGATTTGACCCACAGCGCACCGGGTTCACACGATTCCAACGAGCTAAATTTCACATTCATTTCAACACAAACACACAAACGTACGTAAACTGTACATCAAAAGTTACGTCAATTTTGTCCATCTCCATTTACAATGTGAATCCCGCGTATTGGTAATTTGGAAGCATTCATTCAAGTTTTTTATTGATTTATCTTTACTTGTATATTAGATCTTTACTAACACAATCAATGAACAATTAACATGAATTATGAATACAGTAGCAGTATCTACATGTACAGACTGAGTCTATTCATAATTCATTGTTCATTAATTGTTAAAAGATCTTCACCGTAAGTAGCTCCTTATAAGGTCGCCATTTTCCAGCTACAATGTCCCATTTAGGCTTTTTCAATGAAAAAATACATGAATGTTTGGCACATCATATTATCATTATTATATCAGCACATAGGCCCCGATCTATACTGCAATGGGGATTTTTTTGTGCACAGTTACTACATGTATTAGGATCTCGGTTCAAAAGAGATCACCAATGGCATGGAAAGGCACTCACAAAAAAAAAAAAATCCCCGCCCATTATTAATTAGTTTGTGTGTACAATGTGGTCCATATCCTGGACACATTACGTTGTACATGTGTAGGTGGTGATTATCATTGCTTTGTCATCATTTCAGATGACAAGGACGAAAAAGCAAAACTTGAATTACTGACAGCTGCATCTGCACTGTTATCCCGAAGGTATCGGGCAGTCCCGTGTAGTTTGTACGCATTTTGCGCATTTCTTTGCGGCCAAAATTTGATTTTCTCATACATTTCAAGTTGATCTCAAGCATTTTGAACCTCTCACTAATCATTGGCCTAAGGCTTCCACCAACGATTCACTGACTTCGGCAACTCTGTTCTAAGTGTTAATTGGCTGGAAGCTACGCTATGCCCTTGGCTCGGCACGGCACAGCCACAGGTCTGTGGCTTGTATACATGTACTGCAATAGATCTGCTATCCCTTGCTATACTGACCACTTACACCTCTCTGAAT
>JZLH01S0241238.1:0-10518 GCA_001188425.1 Eucidaris tribuloides | reverse complement strand
AACCCAGGGTACAGTGCTGAAAAATAAATAAATAATTCAACAAAATGGCGGATTTCTACTTGGTACCCCGGGGTACCAAATACTGCATCATATCCCCCTGACCCCTCCCACTGTACATGTACATGTAAGCACTCCTAGTCCAGAGTCAAGTCCATAATGCCAATAGAGATTTTTTGTCCACAGGCTACTTAGGCTCTGGATTACAAAAAAATCACTGATGCATGGATTAGGCACTACGGGTAAACAAAAAATTCAACAACTTTGCATGTATGTGGTCCATATCCTGGACCTCATACAAAGTACACATAGGTGTGACTGTAAAGAACCTTTCCTTTCATAGGATTTGGAGGTGTAAAACATGTGTTTCGTTTGTATTTGGTAGCAAGAAAATCACAGCAGAAGTTTACTTGATTTACTATTGTCTAGCTACTTCCATTTTAAAATTCTTCACTTTTTTATGTATTTTGTTCAATATGCTGAAATACGGGACAAATGGGCATCCTGGGAAGGGTTGGTCAGGATGCCGGGACAAAAAAGCAAAATACGGGACAATCCAGGGAAAACAGGACGTCTGGTCAGTAGTCACCCTGTCGGAGAACCTTCAAATCAATTTTTGACCAAAGCACTGATGGCAGGTACCCCTTGTAAATTTGGTCAAAAAAGAATGTTCTCTGTTTCCCACCTAACTCGGTGAAAACGGGTGGGGTGGCATCACATTCTAAATATGACTCGAAAAACAGTTGTCAATCACATCATTTGCCCCAGAGAGCCGTGCTGATTTGACCCACAGCGCACGGGTTCACGATTTCCAACGAGCTAAATTCACAAGTTCATCACACAAACGTACGTAACACTGTACTGTGTACATCAAAGTACGTCAACGTGTTTGTCCATTCCATTTACAATGTGAATCCTGTGTATTGGTAAATTTGAAATGCATTCATCAAGTTTATTGATTTAATCATTACGTGTAACTTTAGATCTTACTAACCAATCAATGAACAATTACAATGAATTATGAATACAGTACAGTATCTACATGTACTAGACTGTCTATTCATAATTCATTGTTCATTAATTGGTTAAAAGATCTTAACCTAAGTAGCTCCTATAGGGCCCATTTTCAGCTACAATGTCCCATTTAGGCATTTTTCAATGAAAAAATACCATAATGTCTGGCACATCCATATTATCATTATTATTATCACACATAGGCCCGAGTCTATACTGCCAATGGGGCTTTTTTTTGTGCACAGGTTACTATAGGATCCGGTTCAAAAGAGATCACCAATGCATGGATAAGGCACTCACAAAAAAAAAAAAATACCCCCATTATTAATAGTTGTGTGTACATGTGGTCCATATCCTGGACCACATACGTTGTAGGTGTGATTATCATTGCTTTGTCATCATTTCAGATGACAAGGACTAGAAAAGCGAACTTAATTACTGACACTGCACTGCACTGTTACCCGAAGGTATCCAGTCCTGTGTAGTTTGTACGCATTTTGGCCTTTCTCGCGCCAAAATTTTGATTTTCCATACATTTCAATTGATCTCAAGCATTTTGACCTCTCACTTATCATTGGCCTACATTCTCACGCCAACGGATTCACTGACTTCGGCAACTCTGTTCTAATGTTAATTGCTTCTACGCTGTGCCCCTTGGGCTCGGCACGGCACAGCCACAGACACAAGTAACAGGTGTATACATGTACTGCAATAGATCTGCTATCCTTGGCTATACTACCACTTACACCTCTGGGTCATTCCATGTCAAATCACCCAAAAAATCTGGAAATTTTAACCCGACCATTTTTAATTTTGATGAAACTTGGTGTACTTGTAGATTGTGATCCCACAGCACCAAATCTCAAATTTTAGGTCAATCGGGTCACGGGTTCGGAAGATATGGCCCGCCCAATTTTGAAAATTTTGGCAAAAATGGGTGTGGTCGCTTAAATTTAAATGACCATAGCTCCGTAATTGATGAACCAAATTCAATAAAATTAGTATCATTGGAAAGGGAATGAAAAGGACTATCAGAAAAATGTGTTACTTTTAATATATGTGTAATTTAACAAACAATGACCTTTTGACCTCTGTTTTGACCTTAGATTTGACCTTGTGGATCACATGACCTTGAGCCGTTATTTTGATATCTTAATCCCCAACATTATTTCTGTAAAATAATTAAAGATATAATATTTTTTGTTTGGTTTCTAGCCCTTCTCAAAGCTTGCGTTCTCTCTGTAAACAATTGCAGTGTAGTCCCACACATAAGTGCCTGTGTTGGGTCAGTATACAGTTATGGTGATATTATGTGCTTAATTACAGCATATCAAACAGATGACATGACTAATACCTGTATCTGGATCTCCACATTAATTCTATCAATTATTAGAGATAATTTGTTATTATTGTGTCTGTGTGTGTTGTGTCTGTGTCTGTGTATGTTTGTATGATCATGCATTATGTGTACGTGTATGTGTGTCTGTGTATGTCTGTGTATATTCTGTGCATGACTGCATGTGTATGTGTGTCTGTGTGTATCTGTGTCTCTCTGTCAGTCAACTCGTCAAAATTGTTCAGATTGTTGTGATGCCCATTTCATTCTCTCTACAAGAAGATTTTTATCATAACATTATCATCTGTTTGAATATCCTGTAATAACGTACAGTGTACATAAATACATACATGTACATTATCACCATAACTGTACACTGATCCATCCAACACGGGCACGTATATGTGGGACTACACTGCCATTTCTCAACAGAGTGTATGCCTACTTTGAGAAGGGATAAAAACCAAACAAAAGAATATTGCTTCAATTTTTATTATTTCACAGAATAATTTGGGGATTTAAGAATCATCAAAAAAAGATCAAGGTCATGGACCACAAGGTCAAAATTGCCAAGGTCAAAACAGAGGTCAAAAGGTCATTGCTCGTTCAACAAATTACCCATACATTAAGTAACACTTTTTTGATAGTCTTATTCATTTCCTTCCAATGATACCATTTTACAGATTTGATCAATCGTTATAGGAGCTATGGCATTTGAAATTAGGCGGCTCCACTGCACCTATTTTTGCTGAAATTCTCAAATTGGCAGGCCCCATCTCCCGAACCCCTGACCCGATTGACCTAAAATTTGAGATTTGGTGCTGCGGGATCACACTCGACAAGTACACCAAGTTTCAACAAAATTAAAAATGGTCGGGTTAAACCCATTGGGTGATTTGACATGGAATGACCCCTCTCTGTATTCTCCTCTTGATCTTGGTAAATGTTCATTCATGTGTGAAGGGATGGGACAGGGTTCCAAAAATCTGACACCTAAAATTTTTTTGGATTTTTTAAAGACAGAGTATGGGATTTGCATGTTAGAAAATGGCAAAATGAATGAAATCAGCTCAAATCATTCACAATGTTAAAATTAGTGTTAACAAACACCATAAACTGAAAATGTTCCCAGTCTGGATTCTTCATCGTGATGTCAACGAGAGGCAAATAAGTTTTTAACTTTAAATGCCTTTTTCCAAAATATATTTCCAAGGTATAAACACCTGTCATAGAACCTTTGGGTAGAATACGAAGTGAAAATCTGGACATTTAAACTTCAAAATTTACAATGACATTATCATTAACGTGCACGGGCCGTTCCAAAATTGTCCAATCAGCCGTTAGCCGAAGGTCACGCGGAGTTCAGCCATTTAGCCAATCAGTGTGCTCCGCTGGTCATGCGAACGTACACACATGTAACCATGATTCGCAATTTGAGCAAAATTTAAACTCGCGGAAAGAACAATATTCTGGTAACATATATCGCGTATCGTTATTACTATTCTCATAAAACAACAAATTCATGAAGTATGGATCTCAAACTTTCAACACACCATTTGTAAGAACTAAACTACCGTTTGGTATTGATAATGAAGGGAAGTAATGCCTTGGACTTGCAAATCCCAAACACAATCTTTACATTAAGAAACAAAAGTATGGTTGGATGTACTACTCATCGACCGCTTAAGCTTAATCACACCATATCTCCGAAAATATTTTTTAGTTTTACCTAAATTTGCTCACACTTAGGCAGAAAATGGTGCAGATTCACTTTTCAGGCTCAGATTGTTAAATCCTACATGTATATTGAATGCACGGAGATTTTAGCAACGACCGCAAGTAACGTTTTTCATGAGCGCAGCTGCAAGCTCGTTTTTTAAACCGACCGCCTACTGTCCATTGATTGTAACATGGAGAGTGTGAGTTTTTAGGACTTTCAGGATATGTTGCAAAATATAGCATTTTTCAAATGCTCAGTATTGAATTTTTCATGAAAAGTCATGATTTATGAGAAGATAAATGGAAGCTGTGTCCTTAGATTCCATTTACAACTTTGCGCGATAGTTCCCGGCGCGTACATGTACATGGCGTACGACGCCGCTCTAATGTGCCACGTACGTACACAACCCGTTCAGGATTGCAACGCGCGTCACAGTGAATGGCAAAACACGTATATTGTCATCAATGCGCAAGATTTTTCTTAAATTCCGTTAATTTCTTACGTGTTTCCTCATCATTTCTCTTCGTTGTGGGCTTTTTTGAATATTGTGGCGCATTACGCTTAGTCCTACATGTATTTTTCAAATTTTTACGCAAGAAGGCCAGTGCGCCAGGTAGGTCGGTTTAAAAAAAACGGTGGTCGATGAGTAAGACTTAACGTAGACCATCTAAGTTACCATACTCTGATAGGCTTATACTAATCGGTCGGGTCATGTTCTCGTCCGAAATCACTCGCGTTTTGGATTTCAGTGCAAATTTTGATAACAGTGTCTTCAATGGGACAAACATGCTGGGAAAACGAAATGAAATTGAAATTTGAGTTTCATTTCAAGCTGGCAGAAGGAGGAGAAGAAAAGGAAGAAGAAGAAGAAGAAGAAGAAGAAGAAGAAGAAAGAGGGGAGAGAAAAAGAAGACTGAGAAGAAAGAGAAAAGGAAGGGGTAAGAATTGGGGAGGAGGGAGAAGAAAAGGCAGAAGAAGGAAGAGAAGAAGAAGAAGAAGAAGAAGAAGAGGACGACGACGAAATAAGGGGAATAAAAAAAGGAGACCAAGAAGAGATTAAGGAGAGGAGTAAGAAGAAGGAGGAGAAGAAAAGGAAGAAGAAGAAGAAGAAGACGTCATGTCTCTCAAGTTTTATCACAGTTTTCTCTTACCCCATAATGAAAATACCCTGCAAGATAGTGAAAATCCGTTTTACAGTTTTTGAATTATCTGGTACAGTGCACTGTCATTATAAGGAACACTGATATAACAAAATTTATAAAGAAGTAAAATTTCTGGTCTCATATCTTAGATTTCCTTGTTAATCTGTTTTGCAACCCTGATATAAAGAAACAATTTCGTGGGTCCCAATGACTTCTTTATAACGAGAGTGCAGCACTGTACACAAACAGACAAACATACAGAACAGAAGACATAACCACCGCCTTCTGTAGGTTTCTGGCGGAGGTAGGCCTAATTATAAGTGAACTCAAAACACATCATTACAGTGCCAGCATAATCTACTGCTGACTTGTAGCTGAATATGTGCACATACAATCTTTCCATGTATGTTCTTCCTCCCCTCCTTTCTATTTAATTTCTGTTTATGTTTCGTCTTTGCCTCCCTTTTTTCTGTTGATGGTATTCTTCCTCCCCCTCCCCTTCTTTCCCCCTCCTTTTTAATTCATATTCATCGTCTCAGTCTCTTTTTATTTCCTAGTTTTGCCCTTCTCTTCTACTTTTTCTTCTCCTTCTTCTTCTTTCTTTTTTCTCCCTCCTCCCCTCCTTATACTCCTCTCCCAATTTTCTCTTCTCAGTCTCCTTTTATTTCCGTTATTTCGCCCTTCTCTTCTTACTTTTTTCTTCTCCTCCTTCTTCTTTTAATACCTCTCCTTGTTCTCTGCTCAGCCTCCTTTTTTATTCCCCTCATTTCATCCTTCTCGTTTTCATTATTTTATTCGTCCTCCTCCTCCTTCTTCTTTTTCTTCTTTTCTTCTCCTTCTTCTTCTTCTTCTTCTTCTTCTTCCTTTTCTTCTCCTCCTTCTGCCGGCTTGAAACGAAACTCAAATTTCAATTTCATTTCGTTTTCCCAGCGTGTTTATCCCACTGAAGACACCGTTATACAAAATTCGCACCGAAATCCAAAACGAGTGATTTCGGACGAGAACGCGACGCGACCGATTAGAAGCCCTCTGCTCTGATGACGGGATGATACTATTAATAGTATTATTTTGAACCAAACTTTCACTTTCGTCTGCATGAACTGAACTTGAAGAAATCATATGACTTTGTTCATATTCATTAAAGCTAAAAATAGATTTTGTTCATATTTCTATTCAAAAATGCAATTTTTGGCCTTGTTTGTAGGGCCTATAAGAATCGTACACGGAGTCAAGCCACCACTCCCGTGAGTGAGTGGGCACTGACGTACACTTCTTCGCATCCGAATCGGATGCGCGGCAGTGGTGCCATTCCAGACATGCCAGCGCCAGGCGGACCGACGCGCCGCGGCGGGGGGCAGTGCGGTGCATGCCAGCTCAAGACAAGTCAAACTCAGTGCAGCACACGGATTTTCAGCTTTGAAGCCAGACGCGTGTTGGCGCGACGGGCTGATGCCGTATCGCATATTTGGAGCTCATATAAGCGCCAATGACTGGATTAATTTTAACTCTTGAATACTTACTCCATGACAAATAAGAAGCAAAGTATTGTCAAACAAATTGAAGTTTCCAGGGGGCAGATTCACGAAACCGACCTAGGACCATCCTAACAGGTTAGCAGTTGTGATTAAGGAACTTAGGCCGACCCTCCACGAAACCGACTCCAACTCTAACTCCAGCCTCTAAGTTGAATCGCATTTGTAATCGAAATGCACATGCCAAAAGTCATACATTACTGATTATAGAAGTCGTCGCGTTATTAACGCCTTATTCTCTTCTTTGCGTTATGATTATACAATATTCCAAGATGAATAAGTTTGCACAATTTACTTTCATTTACATATTCTGTTTGTAATGAGTTAATTCAGAAAAGAACATGATAATTTTGAAAAAACGTATATCATTAAGATTCCCCGCATGGAAAATAGCAGTGAACCCCATTTCTTAGTTTACTTCATCCATCATATACTCTGATTAATATTAAAAATGTGTTTCATGCACTGATTAATATGAAATAATAACATCTAGATTAATTTATAAATGTTATTTTACAATTTGAAAATCATTGGCCTTTATATTTGGCCTACAAACATTATATAGTACGATTTTATGTGAAATATGTTACAGAATGTCTTAAACGAAAGATACGGTGATTTGTGAATACATTAAATTGCAAAAGTATGGAACACGACGCTGCTGCTGATATTGTGTTATGACTTCCTATTTGTTCTATTGTGGTGATCGGCATTGCTCGGGCGCCGGCCCCGCCCCGGCCCGACAGGTGCATTGTCAAAGTACAGCTTTCCGTAAAAGCCTGCTATAACAGGCTGCTGCCCATCGCGCATTCTGCGGTTATTGTCAGTCAACCCGTGGCAGAGAACAATGAGTTAGAAAAGCGCTTCACAGCGACCTAACATTTAGAGCTCGACTATAGAGCTAATGATCCTAACTCTTGCAGTTCGAAGATTCGACACCCAAACCTAAATATGGCTGTACAGTTAATCGATCCCTGTTGCCATGGTAATTGTAGTTGGTCCAGTGTCGTGAATCGGGCCCCAGGTCCACATCACGAACTCTGCGACTCTTTCTTCGTCCATATTTCCGGATCCGATATCCGCACTTTTCCGCAGAATATGAGTCTAGCGCCATCAACGGCGGTGATGCTGGAGAAAATAATGAATTTGCAAGAATTTCTCGAAGAAATTTGCAGAGATCTCGAGAGTTGAGCAAGGCCACAGGGTAAGAAAGATCGAAAATTATTGAAGGACGAATTACGGGAAACTGAAGGGACGTATGGGAATTGAGAAATATTGGATCCGATCCTTTCAATTCAGAAAATCTAAGTCAGGATCGCCCCACAAGCCCACACCTACTTGGCTATGTGGGCCTGAGCAGAGCCGTACGGACCTCATACGCCCAATACTGGAAAAAACGGACCAAGTTCGCACTGTGTGGATTGAATGATCCAGTCCCGCCAAAACTGGACAGAACTTTGTTCGGGACACTGGGCAGAAATTTTGTAAAATTAAAAATGAACTTGAAGCGATTAGTCCTTCATTTTCAAGTTATTATATGTTGAGGAGACATTGGTAAACTATCCATCTGGAGCAATATTTCAGTATTTTTTGGTGAATTTCAGAGGGACATTCTTGTGCCACGACTGCCGCTTATCATGCTCATTACTTTGTACACAAAAGTATAGAGTTGTCCGTGTGTGTGCACAAGCCACAGACGTTGCAGGCCAGTTAGGACAAAGACAGTTCCCCCGGGGGGAGGGGGGCACTCATGTATATTGGTGGTACGGGGACGTGCCGCTTTGACAACCCCCTTTTTCAGTCCCCGATTTCAGCTCTCTATACCCAAATTTTCATAAAGTGCTGCTAATAGGAGCTCAGCGCAGCTCCGTAGACCCCCAAAACTGAAACCTCCAAGTGAGTCCAACTACGTTTATTCACTCGCTCTATATAGCGTGCTTCTTCATTGACAGTGACAGTGTTCAGTCTCGTGCATGACCGGCCCGATAATTCTAGCTACTAGCCGATTACACGCGCGCAAGACGCATCCGGTGGCCCTGCGTGGCCAGCTGTGCGAGTGAACCGTGCAACGGCACGATTCTGACATGTATAGCCCTGGCTGTACGTGTATGTTGTGTGCTTCCTGTCCGCTCCTTAGACCCCACTAGACTCCCAATTTCAGGGTTCTTTAGCTCCCAAGACCATATTTTGTGCTTTTTGGCAGGTCCCTAGACGCCCATTCCAGCATCTCGTGAGGCACACCTCCGTCAAATTATAATTCGAGTTTTCATTTCGTGGCGCTGAAAATCGACTTGCATTGCCGGACACCGTCCGTGTAAAGTCTATGGCAAAACACAAAAGTCGCAGCAGCAGCGCATAAACGTAAAACAAATTATGGAAGTTGACATTGTCAAACTCAAAACAAGTTTGATTGGCGTGAGACTTGATATAAGTGAAAGGTCCAAATGCGTGAGGTCAATAGAAATGTATGGAAAATCAAATTAAATTTTGGCGTGAGAAAGAGCCAAAATGGGTATCAAGCTCATTGCATGAGAGAACAAGGCAGCCCTGGAATTTCCAGGAAAATTTGATTATTTTATGAAAAAGGCATGTTTTTGTCATAGATGTGTAAGTTTTGTAAGTTTTTTTTGTGTTCTTATGATGCGTCATACATGTAGTTTTCTCGATCACTCCACTCAACTTGCAGTCACACATTCGATACGCATAGTACCCAGGGTTCTCGCCAGGCCATTTACGCGTGGCGGGCCCGCCACGCGTAAATTTCATAAGTTGATTTGCGCCACGCGTAAATTTGGACAGCGAGCAGCCGCCACGCTTAAAAAAACAAACAAAAAAAAACAAAAATTATTCGCTTGTCTGTTTTCATAGTTGTCTGTTTCCATTTTAAATTTCTCACGAAATACGTTTTGTGGTTTACCCAGGGGCAGGTACGCCCACGCACCACGAGAGGGCGTTTGCCTATGGTGCGATTTCGGCTATGGAGAAATGGCGACATGGTTCGGCGCAAATTTGACTCCATCGCCTTATGCAAGGTGTTCTTCTCAAAGCTATTTTGTGTTGTAGGCCTATACCTCACCCTAAGGTATCGATCTTTAACGATTAATGGCCCTTGAAAACACATGAAAGATTATCACGGAACACTTGGTTGTTTTCCAAGCGACGGAAAAGTCAATTTTATCACGATAATTGTCCGGGTATGCTTACCAAATTTTGCATATTGTCGCCTGTTTTTCCATGAATTTACCGTAGATAAATAAAGCAGTGCACGCTGATGAAACTAAATCATCGAAAGAAGAGACTCTGGCTGCATTTATTTTGTACATTTTACCGCATATCAAGTTGCGAAGCAAAGCGATATCATTGCCAGGCGAACCATAGCACCAAGTCCTCCGTTACAGGGTTGCCAGTTTTTCGATTCTCAACAGCCAAATTAGGCCAAATTTCCGGCCAAATTCTTCAGTGAAAAAAAGGCCAATTCGGAATTTGATGCATTTTTAACGGGGCACCATAGCCTAGATTTGGTTTAGAAATATACGTTGCTATCATTGATAACACCTTTGAAACTCGTGCTGCAGCCGAGAAAATTGAGGTGCCATGGTTTACGCGGAGCCAGATTTTTTCAGCGTGAAATAACATCAACACCGCTACTCTTCGATCCTTGTGGCACATATTGACGTGAAATCCGGAAAATCAGGGTTTTTATAATGATTTTTTTATAGGTCAGTGAAAAAGGCCAAAAAACGGCAAAAAAGCCGTTTTGGCGGCCACTTTGGAATT
>JZLH01S0241227.1:3747-15493 GCA_001188425.1 Eucidaris tribuloides | reverse complement strand
AAACTAAACTTGTGCTTTTACAAGAAAATACGAGTTAAGCATATTAGAACAAATCATGTTGTCAAGTATATTTTACCTTCTTCTTGGAAACAGAAAGTGATTCTCTGGCTGCTAGCTTCCTGAGGGTTTCTTGTGCCTAGGAAGTACAGAAGAAACGATGGGAAAATGGGTTTAGTACAATTTATTTAAAAGAATCATGCCATATACAGTAAACTGCAAAATATACAAGTAGTTTGCAATGCATAAAAACTTACCTTACATAGTTAGTCACATGAATTTTAGCCTCTTTTCCCCTTTTCTGCTAAGGATTCCATGCAGTTTTAATTAACAGGTTTTGAAATATCCTTTTATTCACCATTTACGAACTACTACATGTTTTGTTTGTCACTGTGCACACAATTACTGAGTACAGTCCAAACTGTACAATAATGTATTACTTGTCAAATATGAGTGATTGTTTGATAATTTAGCTTTAACATTAAAACATGTTATTTCATGTGCAAACATCTCCACTGAACGCTAATGCCTCCTGAGGTTGTTGAAGGGTAAATACTGTTAATGTGGAATAAAGACAAATAATCACCACCTTCACTTGGGAAAGGGTACAAACTGAAGTAGCACCAAGATCAATTCGTCTGTAACCTTGCTCTCAAAATCAATGATTATTTACTTTTGCAGTACTTGTTACCTGTGTGTAATTGTTTGTATGGATGTCTTGCAGCCAGCCAAGGTGGTCGTGAGGCTGGAGGAATTCACTCAGTTCAGATCGGTGGGCAAAGTGGGTCAGCAGCTTGCCTCTCTGACCTGACTCAGGCAGAAATACAGAGATAAATACACAAATGCATTGATAAATGGATGGAGATATATCTAGGTAGGTACATAGATCAATTCATAAGTAGATTGGCAGGTACATAGAGAGATAGAGAGATATTTTCAAAGACTCTCTGAAAACAATTTCATAAAACAATAATATCTTCTGGAAAAAAATGCTCTTACTTTCTGAAGTTTACTGCATGTGTGGTAATTGCTGAACATTTGATCAAATTGAGACAAGCCATTTTAAATCACTATGTCTTCCTCTCTTGATGGTATCTTGGGCCATCCATGATGTCATAAACATTCTTTTTGACTATATTTCTGAAATTCATTTTTTATACAGGTATGTAAGGGCCAAGATGAATCTGCATGACTTTTAGAAAGAACTAGGTCAATTGCTGAAAAAAATGCACAAATGTGGACAGTTGTTCTGCTGTGACATCACAGATTCTAAGAGAGTTGCCATCTAGAGAGGGTAACACATAGGTTTGATAAAAACTTTGAAAACGCATATCTCTTTAATGAATTGTTTACATCTGCTTAAATATTTAGCAGTATTGTAGTCAAGACCAGACCATCCGAGACCAAGACCAAGACCAAGACCAGACACCCGGAGACCAAGATCAAGACCAAGAAAAAGAGGTCCGAGACGAAGACCAGCACTTCCCGAGACCAAGGCCAAGACCAAGACCAGCGTTTTAATTTGTACTTAATTTATGTGGGTTTGAGGATTTAATGCAACTTCGTTACTCAGTATTAACTGCTTACACACTGCAGTCAGTCTGTAATTTAGGAATTTTAAAAAAATTGAATAACAGTTAATGAAAAACATGAAAAAAATATATTTCATTTGCCACTGACATGTAAAACGCCTCCCAAAGTTTAACGCATAATACGCCTAGTACGACTGCGAGTCAATATGATATAATGCATAGCTACAAGTTGCAAAAAAAATTGAAAAAAAGAATACTTTTCCCATGAGCACAATTTGCCTGAGCTACTGAAATACAGAATCAGATAAAAGAATGTAAAGTTTTGTTTACAATATCCTTTATTTCATTAATTTATGTTTTTTTCTTCATTCATTCTTGATTTATTTCTTGCATTCTGTCTTTCTTCCTTTTTCTTCCTTTTTTCGCTTTCATTAATTCATTGTTTGTTTTTCTTTTATTTAGTCTTATTTTAACTTTCATTCTACCCTCTTGTGCTTGGTTGAAAAAGTAGGAGAAAATTAGGGGCAAAATTCTCCAAAAACTGGGAGAGAAGTAGGATTCGATCTGCCAAAGTATGAGGAAATTGTAGGACATCATAAGTAGTGTTTGGAATGTAACCCCAAAGAAAATGGGAATATGCGGAATACGCAGGAAAAATATTCTAAGATTGGCGAAAAAGCAGAAATCCGCGGAAAACAAATTTTCCTTCACAAACATGCAGATGATGATGGTATATAATTGCAGTACTCTCACCAACAGCCTTTAAGAGTACTCAACTCCAAACAAATACTAAACCTATCGCAAAGGTGTATTTTTTTACAAAAAGTGGGAAAAATAGGAAAATAAGGATTTTTATAGGAAAATTAGGATCTTCACAAAAATTCAGGAAAAGTAGGACAAGTAGGACCAGTTGAAGACCTGCTTCTTTCTATGTCTTTCTTCCTGTTCTCCTTTTCTTTATTTCATCCACTCTTTTTCTCTCTGCATGCTTTTTGTTTTTCATTAAATTCTTTTTTTCTTTCCTTGCTTCTTTTTTCCTTTTTCCTCTTTCATTCTTGATGTCTATTTACTTATTTCTGTATGTGCTTTCTTCCTTTTTCTTACTTTTGTCTACCTTTCATTCAGTCTTTCTTTTCTTCTGTATTATTCCTTTCTATATGTAATCTTTCATTTATTCTTCTTTCATTCTAGCCCTTTTCCTTTCTTACTTCTTTTATATTTCAATATTTTGTTAATTCTTTGTTTGTTTTTAATTCATTTTTTCTTTCTTTCTTTCTAAGTCTTTCCAATGTCTTTCTTCATTTGTCATTTTCTTAATTTTATCCTTTCTTTTTTTTCTCTTCTTGCTTCTGGTTTCTCTTTCTTTCTTCTCTTCCTTTCTAGTTTTCATTCATTTTTTTTCCTTCCTTTCTTTTTATCTTGCTCCCTTTCTCTTCATTCATTCCTGATTTCTTTTTTACTTCCTATCTTTTTTCATTTATTTTCCTGCTATCTTGATGACAGTCTTCCTTTTCTATTTATTCTTTAGTTTTCAGTCTTCTTTCTTTCATATTTTCTTTTCTTTCATTTGACTTTCTATTCTTCCAATCTCTAGGTTTTCTTTCTTTCTTTCTTTGTTACTTTTTCTTCCCTTGTTTTTTTTCTGTTTGTATGTTTTTTTTTCTTTCTTTAGTTCTCTACCTCCATGTTCAACATGAGCGAGCAGAATATATTGTCATCAGAGAACCCACCGTTGGTGGTCCTTACAATATGAGTAGAAGATCTGTGTTGAAACTATATTTGAATGCTCTCTGCATGTTTGAACCATGCCGCAAAATTGCAGTTTGTACATGCGCAACAATAAAGATTATATGTCGAATCATCATTTTAGTTGCTGGTCTCGGGCTGGTCTCGGCCTAAAAATCCGAGACCAGAAGGTTCGAGACAAAGACCAAGACCAGAGGGTTCGAGACCGAGACCGAGACCGAGACCAAGACCAAGCATACTGGTCTTGAGGCTGGTCTCGAGACCTCCAACACTGATATTTAGTATTGTGTAGATTTTTCTACATTCATTTAATCCACATCGGTGTCTGACTGTCTAGGAAAATTCCCCTTTAACAACCATCAACTGTACAAATAATAAAAGTTTGAATAACTTGGACTTCTTATCATTATCAATTGTCATTAACTTTTAACGTAACACAGAAATTACAGCTCTATGGACATTGTATGCATTGTGTGGTGCATATTTGAGTCTTCAGCACATTAAGAGTTACATGTTCAAGTTTTAGAATACAGTAACAAGGCAATTGCAAGATTGTGTCTCGCCCACCCATGACTAAATAACAGAAAGGTTACTTTCCCCAAGTACATCCTTACATCACGTTTGACATTAAATGACCTTTGACCTTACCATGTGACCTCTGATGGCAAGATAACAAGAAGGGCCCCCAAGTGCATCTATCACCCAAGTTTGGTTGCCATTGGACCAACCGTTGCCAAATTGTGTGTCATACGAGAGTCTTGCAGGTAAACTTTAACGTTTGAACTAAATGACCTTTGACCTTGCCATGTGACCACCGATGGCACCAAACCATGAAGGTCCCCCAAGTGCATCTACAACCCAAGTTTAGTTAAAAAGGGAGCAGTGGTTGTAAAGTTATTTATCATAAGAGAGTCTTGCAGGTAACTTTAACGTTTGACCTCAAATGACCTTTGACCTCACCATGTGACCTCCGACCGCACCACAACATGATGATACCCCTAGTGCATCTACCACCTAAGTTTGGTTGCCATTGGACCAACGGTTGCCAAGTTATGTGACACTAAAACGTCTTGCAGGTAAACTTTAACGTTGACCTCAAATGACCTTTGACCTCACCATGTGACCTACGACTGCATCACAACATGATGGTACCCCTAGTACATCTACCACCTATGTTTGGTCACCATTGGATCAACGGTTGCAAAGTTATATGTCATGAGAGACTCTTGCAGGTAAACTTTAACATTTGTGAAGGACGCCGGACGCATGGACGCCAGACTGACGGACGCCATTTGGATCCCTTAGGTCGTGATCACATTACGCATATGTGGGTTCGTACCTAGGTAGTGAAGTGGTGTCGATCCACATTGTGTTCGCGTTCACACTACCGCAATAATCCACATCGAAAGTGAGTTATGACGTAAATGGCGCGAATCCACTTACCCGGATGTTCGAATGACCCGGAAGTGAAGCGCCGTTACCACGGAAACAAATTGAAAGTCGGCATATCCAAGATGGACGACACTGTATATGCAGCTGTGTCGTATTTGCACACTGCATTTCGCCGTAGAAGTCGACATATCGCCGGATCTCGTGGCAAAATATTAGATTGGGACAAGTAGTGCAATATATGATTCTTTCATTGCCATCTTGATCAAGAGCGCAATGCTATCCGCATATTAGTCTACAGGGCTGAATTTTTGCGGCGACGATACCAGCCGAGAGAGTGAAATGGAGGTCACTTCCCGTAATAACATAGTATCGATCCAGGATCGAACCCCCACATATTGCGTTGCATATTACGAAATTAACTCACCTCCTAGGGTCGAACTACCTCAATCGGTCAGTTTCCGGGAGTCCAGCACGTGAATGGTGGACGATGTAGGGTCGAAGACGCACTTGTATTTGTGTTTCACATCAATGGGGAAGTAGGTTTGACGAACCTAGGTCAGACTCCATGTTCGCCTACATCAAATGTGCCTAGTGTGATCACGACCTTAGTCTCACCTTCACCTCCGGTGGGCGAGACAAAAATGATTGTTATGTATACATAATACAGAATTACAAAATAATCAAATTGAACTACTCTACTCACCCCTGTCGATGTAATATTTGAAGACAAAATCTGAAAATCCCTGTTGAGAATAATACCAAAAGAAAAAGATGAGATGTATTTTTTTGTCAGAGGGTCCATTTAAATCCATCTAGATACAAGAACAATATCATATCAAACAAATTGTACCATCCTATACAAAATTATCCCTAAACTAAACAAAATTTATCCCTAAACTCCACAATTGTGACCAAAACAAATGGAAGCATTTGGATATATAATGTTAACATGACTTTTACTGATGATTTATTGGTTGTTGTTTTTTTAAGTCAAGATCATGTATGTTCATACTACCTCGGAGCTGCAGGAAGTTACTGAGAGAACAGCACTTGTGCTAAGTGAAGCACAGACACACAGTGGTACAGACTCACAGACAGACTGTATTTGTAGCTCCCTTGAACAAGTCAATGGAAAACAATGAGAATGTATGTCTAGTACAATTTTGACATTATGTGTGTGTGTGCGTGTGTGTGTGTGTTTTTTTTTTTTTTACAAAAGCGTAATTTTTTTAGCCAATATGACCACTTTAGTTCTTATCTGGGAAATAGATGCTCAACATAGTCAAGGAGTTCATTGGCAAATTTGGAATTCCACAAGAAATTCACAGTGATCAAGGTAGACAATTTGAATCAAGACTATTCAAAGGAATATGCAAACTTCTGGGAATAAGGAAGACAAGGACTACATCTTTATATCCAAAGTCAGTTAGAATGGTTGGAAGAACTTTGCTGAGAATACTCATTACATCATTGAATCCTGATAAATACCAGCATGACTGGGACAGGCATATGCCTTTCACAGTAGCAGAGCAACCACATATCGAGAAATGTTAAGAGCATATTAGTCAGCCAGGCACAGGGCGATACAACCAAAAAGAAGAAGAAAAGGGATTGGAGTGGTCACTCGCACTAAATGGCAAGATGAAGAAACGAGAAGGCAAACATCTACACTGACACAGAGAAGACATCAGCCAGTCAATCTCGATTGACAGAGACTCTGAATATTACCAACATGGCATGAAGGCCACAGTAAACACAGGTGCTTCCACATAGAACAGTAGTACACTCCCAAAACTAACAACACTCATGATGGGAAATCAACTGTAAAAATAAGGCTTGCCTAGTAAAACCAGCTAAGAAATTAGCACCTGTTGTATCACCCAATGAGATTGTCATGCTTGTGCTCAGGATGTATTGAGTGGAAACAATGAACAAGACTGCAACATTATGATTGTCTCTGCATACACATCAACACAAACCTCCGAAGTATTTGTCACTATTGAATTTTCATGATCCATATGAATTACATGCTAATTAAATCTTTTAATGCATGAAAAACAGCGATATAGCTTCTTGCACTAAAACATTTTGCAAGGGATGGAACAGGACTGGGTTTACTCCTTCAAGGAGGAGCAGAAGTCAATTCTGCTCTATGCTGCTGGCAGTCACAACACATTTGTTATCCTGCCAACTGGATATGAAAAAAGTGATTGCTTTGGAATGCACCGTGTTCCTATGACTAACTTACAGTGTATGTTATTCACAGGAACACAGTAGTCTAACCTCCACTATTTCCAACAAAAGTTTTCATTAATCTATTTGTTTAGTTTTAATTAATACATTATTATTTTATTCATCTATTTATCCATGTATTAATTCATTTATATTCATTCACTCTCTCATTCATTATATTACAAATTGTCATAACCTCTTTTACTAAATTTGTATTAAAGATATTCATTAAAAGGTTATGTCTATTGTTTTATAAGAGCTCCTGATTCCAAAACTATTCTAGATGGAGGTCATTTTACAAGGAGTGGGTCTTTCCCTTGAAGGAAGAACATGATTCAATTCTCCTGTATGCTGCTGGCAGACACAAAATATCTGTAGTCCTTCCAACAGGATTTGGTAAAAGTGATTGCTGTGGAATGCGCCATGTTTCTATCAACAACGCAAGTAATCTAACCTTCACCATTTCACACAATTGATTGCATTAATCATTTATCTATTTATTCATGTACTTATTAATTTATAATAATCTACTCATTCATTAAATTTATAATTGAAACACAGGGAGATAGCATCTTCTACCAAACTGGATGCCATTTTGCAAAGGGTTGAAGACATCAACATGGAGGCACTCTTCACGCCATCCACAAACGATATATCTGTCGCCAACGCATATTTCGAGACAGATTTAATCCACTAGACCACTATTCAGATGAAAAAATCATTGCCCAATACAGACTGCCTCGACATGCATTTTGGGAGATTTGTAATATCGTGGAAGATGACATTAAATGTCTTACGCGGAGATCTGGTGCACTACCAGTATCTCTGCAAGTCACGATGGCATTAAGATACTATGCCACAAGAAACGTTCAAAATGTGTCTGGTGACTTGCAAGGGATAAGTAAGGCCTCCGTTGCCGTGTCGTACATCAGGTCTCAAATGCTCTTGCCTCAAAATGCAACCAATTCCACTGGTAGATGACGATCAAATACGTATAAGAACTCTCATTTTTTAACTGTCTGGCATACCAAATAATTTCGGAGTGATAGATTGCACCCATGTTATGCTTTCCACATCAAGTGACCAAGAACATCTAAATGTCAACCGCAAATATTACCATTCAATTAACACTCAATGCAACTGTGACACCAACAGGAAAATATATAATGCTTTTGCATGATACCCTGGAGCATCACATGATTCCATGTCATCCAAGAAAGACATTTCCGTCGTCAACGCATATTCCGAGACAGATTGCCTCAACATGCTATTTGGGAGATAAGTGGTCTGGTGCAAGTTAATATTAAACATCCTATGAAGAGATCTGCAGCACTGCTAGTATCTCTGCAGGACAGAATGGCATTAAGGTACTACACCACAGGAAACTTTCAAACTGTATCTGGTGACCTGCAAGGGATAAGCAAGTCCTCTGTTTGCTGCATTGTCCATCAAGTTTCAAGTGTTCTGGCCTCAAAATGCAACCAATTTATCAGATTTCCACTTGTAGATGAGGAACAAATTCGAGTAAGTACTGCTTTTTTTTCAAATTGTCTGACATACCTAATGTTCTCAGATCAATAGACTGCAATAGACATCTCTTAAATTACCTAAGCCACGAACAAACTTTCTAAAGCTGAGTCCTTTTTACAGTGCAGCTACATTATTCAATGATCTCCCTGTGAATATCCGTATTATCAATAATCTCCCTGTGAATATCCGTATTATCAATAACTTGAACTCCTTTGTAAACGATATCCAAAATGTTAATTTTCATATACCATAATCAATTTCTTTACCACACAGTACTGAATGCTTTTGAACGATACCCCTGCTCCCCGTGCTCTGACCACTCCCTTCCGCATTGACGGCCCTGGTTTTGAGAAGTGCCTCCAGACACCCAGGTTACCACTGGAACTTGTAAAGTTGGGGGACTCCCTCTCTAGTGGCTCTAACCCCATCAAGGCTAAGGAGTTCCGTAAGTGTTGATGATTCACTCGCTTGGCTGGAAGAACCTCTATGCGTCTTGCCACGTATCAGAGCATCCTTGTCAACTGCTGACTCGGGCGGAAGAACTACACGTGATGGAGTCAGACAAGGTGGATATAGTCCGGATCTTGGAACTAATATCCGACTACCGGTGGCAGCAGTCTTCCAGAGCAGCTATCTACGCCACCCGACATCGCCAAATCCGGGTGTTATAGGCAATCAATCTGGAGAAACATTTATCATTCATCTTGGCTATTCCTGTCGAGGATTCCGACCTGTTCGTAAGCCAATTGAACTCCTTGCTAAATTCCAAGCTCGCAGCAGACAAGCAGGCCGCTAATATTGCTAAACAACTTATGGCCGCTAAGCACCCTCCCCTGGGTCATCGCTTTCGCTTTTCCGTAGACCTTTGTCCCTGGCTCAATGATCTAAGCAGCCTCAACATTCTTCTTGTTGCCTTTGCCCTTCGTCAAGGGGCCGGCCATCACATGCTGCTGCTCAACCCGGATCCTTTTGCCGACCGGCGCCCTCTCGTCCTCCCCGGTCTGAAGCCCGTCAGTGCCTCGGAGGCTAGCACCATTTGCGGCGGGACTTCTGACTCCTGCCCCACCACCAACCGGGACTTAGCTCCCGTGGGGGGCAGGCTCCACACCTACACTCATCGATGACGCGACTTCACTGCAGACAAGTTCGTCTTGTCCATAATGTCTGCAGGTTATTGCGTATGACTAAACCCAATTCCACCAGGGATCCCCCTTCGTTGCAACTCTACTTAAAACCAACTTATTTCAAAACTAGTTTACTTGTTATGTGTTTATGAGTATGCTTATATTTCTACATTAATATGTTTTGGTTATATTTCATTTTTCTTCTAAAGGTGTTTTTATGATTATTGTAGCATAATGTAATGCGTATAGAGATGATTTTGTATTATGCACTATAAACGTAATAATATATTATTGTTTTTATTTACCGGATCATCACACGATTCATTCATCTGGCAAAACAGCGCAGTGAATCGTTATTTTGAAGAAGGTGCTATCAGAAATGGATGGTTACTGAGTGACAGTGGTTATACATTGAAACCATGGCTGTTGACACCACTCCCTGGGCAAAGTGTAGGAGGACTACAACACCACATCACCGAAACGGCTGCAATGTTATCGAACGCTGTTTTGGTCTCCTGAAATCGCAGTTCAGATGCATTGATCATTCTGGGGGACAACTTCTCTTCATGCCCTACAAATTGCACAAATAATCATCACTGTAGATGTACTACACATCTGCTTTCACAACACATTTCCTGCAAACTTTCACATAATTCAGGAAGGAGGAGATGACTATGCACACATGCATGACATAGAGGGCGACAGGGTACACGATGATGGCGGGCAAACAAAACAGCTAATAAACCAACATTTAAACGAACAAACTGTTCTCAAGAAACGACAAATCCTGACATAGACATTTTAGTAGTAATGTTATATGTAAACATCGTTTTCTTTTATCTTTGCATAAGGAAATTCACTAATTTAAATGTATTATTTGTGAGCATTAATGAATACTCCATGTGAGATAAGTACATCTTGGTCACAGCTGACTACTATACCACATGTGTGGAAGCTTATCTTATGAGTAATGAAATGGCAACTTCACTTGCTCAATATCTAATCAAGGAATTCATTTGCAGATATGGAATTCCAAAAGAAATTCAGATTAATCAAGGCTGATAGAGTGGAAGAAGACTACAACACTCATCTCCAATGTGGACATAATGTTATCAAACAATATTTTGGTCTTCTCAAATCGCTGTTCAGGTGACAACTTCTTTTTACACCCAACAAAGTATGTTAAATAATCTTTGCTGTACATGTACTACACAACATCTGCATCAAAAAACAGAGTGCCTGCAAACTTTAAAATAAACCAGGAAGGAGGAGATGACTAAGTATATATACATGAATGTTGGTTATAGCGGAATCAAGGAATTCATTTGCAGATACAGAATTCCAAAAGAAGTTCAGATTAATCAAGGTTGACAGAGTGGAAGAAGACTACAACACTCATCTCTGACGTGGACGTAATGTTATCGAACGATATTTTGGTCTTGTCAAATCGCTGTTCAGGAGACAACCTTTGTTTACACCTGACAAAGTATGTAAAATAATCTTTGCTGTTTCTGTACTACACAACATCTGCATCGACAACAGTGTGCCTACAAACTTTCAAATAAACCATGAAGAAGATGACTGTGTATACATGAATGTCAGTTATAGGGGACAAGGCAGGAAAACAAGATGAATGCTAAAAAACTGACAGTTTAACAAATAAATTGTTCTCAACATACGACAAAAACTGACATACATATTGAAGTAGTATTTGTGAACAATGTTTTCTTTTATCTTTGCACAAGGAATTTTACTTATTCAAATATATTTATAATCAATGATTTTGGATTCTCATCCACTTAAGAACTTAAGAAATAGTCTTTTCCTTTTCATCAATTAACATAAAACTCATAGAATGCAAGTTTGGTTACATCCTGTACATTCACATTTTATGACATATTACAATGCTGATATCTACCTATGGGCAATTCCAGCGTTACGGACATTACATTTCAGAGAATTTTTGCAACTTCAAAAGGTCATTAGGATAACACAAACTTTTTATTATGAACTCATAAAATGGAATCACACACATATGGCCCTAAATGATATACAGTGAAAGTTTCCATCCATTTCATCACTTTGTGTGGTAGTTTCTGGACAAAATGTGTACCGTTACGGACATTACATTTTTTGGACACAGCTTTTTGCATGCCTGTATGTTCATTGAAAAGTCTGTGAGTTTAAGCACAG
>JZLH01S0241207.1:11204-29562 GCA_001188425.1 Eucidaris tribuloides | reverse complement strand
CTGACCCCCAAATTTCACAGACATTTCCTTCATCAATAGCCTAAGGGCATGGGATATCTTTTCCTGGTCTGTGGGGATGTTTACAAATGAGATCCACTGCCTTTAAAGTGAAATCAATCAAGTCATCGATTTAAGACACAACAATACTAGAATCGAGTTTATTGTTTAAGATTTCTGCTGGGAAAATTTCATGGTCAATCATTTGTTTTCTGTCCCATGCAATTACTATTAGAAATGTGTGAAATTTGTTGTTTTGCTTTCTATGAAATCAATTTCTATCAGGGTTATACATTAATTCAACTCTGGTAAATGTATGATTGTTTCTTTTGAAGTAAACAAATTCAAATCATATCCTTCCAGCACGGATATACACTATAGCCACCGTATAAGTGTTTTATGTTATAACTCATTTGATTATTAATGCTCTCTTTTTTACTTCTCGTAATCATATCATTGCCCAGTAAAGTTTGGGTTCAGGATTTGCAAGACCATCACTTCGATTCATTATCATTACCAAACGGTAGTTAAGTAGGCCTACTTACAAATGGTGTGTTGAAAGTTTGAGATCCATATGTCATGAACTTGTGTTATGGGAAAAACTAGTTACGATAAACTACCAGAATTTGGTTCTTTTCTCGAGTTTAAATTTTGCTCAAATTGCAGAACACGGTTATGTGTACGTTTGCGTGACCAGCGAAGTGCACCGAATCACAGCGGTCAGTGGCTGACGTATGCTGATATGGTCAGGCGGCTGGACTTTGCCTGACCTTCGGCTAATGGGTGATCAGACAAATTTGGAACTGTGATGAAATTTTTGAAGTTTAACCGTCCAGATTTTCACCCAAGCTACGTATTCTACCAAAGGTTCTATGAGCGGTGTTTATTTATACTAATCATCACATTGTGAATGATTTAAGCTGATTTCATTCATTTTGCCGGGTTTTTTTTGGGGGGGGGAGGGCTGCAATTCCTAAACCCAATATTTAACAGGTGGAGCTCATAATCATAGTCATTCCCATTAGCAAGATAGTCAGTAACACACAAAACACCAACAACATGACGACTGTGATAATTCCTGTTATTCATTTGTGTTTATTCCAGGGCTTCGATCCCGGCCAGGATACCTTCCAGCCTCCCCCTAGTGATGGCTCCAGCGTGGCGGTAGATGTCGACCCCAGCAGTAACCGTCTCCAACTCCTGTCTCCTTTCGACAAGTGGGATGGCCGGGATATGGAGGATATGCTGATCCTAATCAAGGTACACCTGAAATACCTTTGTTTGAAACTAGTTTTACTTTGCCTGATGGAGGCTAGCAGTTGCAGCCGAAGCGCTGCAATTTCGTTTGCTGCATCGTATGAAGTGTACTTTCTTATCGTTGTCATCTCATTGATCAACTTTTTTCCGTTGAAATGAACAATTCCTTGACCGATGAAAATTATCTGTATCACTCAATAACCTTTAAGGCCACCGCACACTACACGATTTTCGGTCGCACGACTGACCGACTTGGATCCTAAATAAAAAAAAAAGTGCTTATATTTCGTACACGCTGATTTATTTCAGATCCAAGTCGGTCAGTCGTGCGACCGAAAATCGTGTAGTGTGCGGTGGCCTTTACATCTAGTCATTGTTGAACCAGCATCCAAACGTGTCACTTTAAAGTCACAAAGTGTGAAAAAAGATCACGGTGTTTTATTCTTTGTGTACTTGATGGTTGGCTTACAGGGAAATATTAAGTTTAACACAATAGTTTTGTAGTACGTTTAGTACAATACCACAATTATTCCGCGAAAAATTAACCAATAAGCATAATTTTCTGAATTATGGTGAAAGGTAAAATGTACGCCGATCAGCATCATGTGCTGCAGGGCCGTGGCTGAAGTACAGGGGTCATTTGATAACATCTCTGGAAATCTCTTTATTACAAGTCAAAACACGTATCGATGTCCGTGGAAATTTTTCGAAATGAACATACACTCATGCCGAAACAAAGATTACTGGCCTGGTTTGTATGAAAAGCATTAACTTGAAAATATGGATTTAATATTAAAGATATAGATGTTAATTCTAGAGCACTTCAGTATTAATCACTGTGAATGTAATTGGACAAATACTGAGGGCTAGTTAAAATTATATTAACACAAATATAGTCCTGCCGCGAATTAGAAAAGTCTTTAATTAATAACCGTTCTTTTAGGAGTGTTATAAATTCAACTGAGGCCCTAGTTGTGATTAGAATAATCTATTAGTATCAGATAGATATGATACATACATAAACATACATACATACTACATACATACATTCATACAGGAATAGATGGATTGATTGATGTGATTGATTTGATTGATTTGATTGATTGATTGATTGTGATTGACTGACGATTGATTCGAATTGTGTGTGATTGATTGATTGATTGATTGATTGATGATTGATTGATTGATTGATTGATTCCGATTGATTGATCTGATTGATTGATTGATGATTGAATTGATGGATTGATTGATTGATTGATTGATTGATTGATACATGTAGATAATAAATTAATACATAAATGAATAAACCGATGGATATATGAAACAAGACAAAAGATTACTATGCATCCATCAATCTATTATATATATCTAATTAACGAGAAGTGATAACTGTTTATTGGTTGGTCTACCAATTAGTAGATACAAAATATAATTTATGTTAACTCTAAGCCAATCCAGTCGCACGTAATATTAACATCCTAAACTTTATCTTTCTCTCGTTTGTGTGTTTGTTTGTTTGTTTGTTTGTTTGTTTGTTTGTTTGTTTGTTTGTTTGTGCCCAGAGCTACAAACAGCGAGAATGGGGAGATGAACAAAGTAAGAAATCAAATTACAGGTGAATATGGAGAAGTTCCTGCCACAGCGAGGTATTACAAGGTTGGTGCTGTTCCGAAGACTTACGATGAAAACTGAAAATCTGTTTTCAGAATTATTTGCTCAATAGTAATGTACGTGTACTAGTATTTAATTGTTGTCACGCACATAGCAATTTTTAATCGATTTACATGTGCACTGCCTAAATACTGTCATTAACATGATAAACATAAATTGTGAAGCATACATGTATATCAAACATTCTTCTCATGGAAATAATGATTATAACATGACATAACTTAACGTTAACATTTACATAACTTATTTCATAAATAAATGACAAAGAACACATCCAACGTACACAAATAATTTACGTATAGGATAAGATATCAATTCAAATATGATTTAGTGATTCTTGAAATGATCAAGAGAGGATGATATGAATTTTTTGGAGGCAAGTAGTTCCATGATTTAGACACAAGGTAGGAAAATGCAAAGTCACTAATAGATTTATATGTATATATTCATATTTTCGATTTTTGTTAAATGCTATCTCCCTTAAAAAAATCCAAAATCCACAAGTAAGCTAATCATTAGGTGATCATAAAAATGTATTTCGTTAAGAATATCATGGTCGTCTAATAATTGTTTTCTCAGGCCGAAAACATTCCCTGGGTAGTGTTCGGGGATGAGAACTACGGAGAGGGGAGCAGCCGGGAGCAAGCCGCTCTTGAACCGAGACACCTGGGAGGACGAGCCGTCATTGTCAAAAGCTTCGCCCGCATCGCTGGTAAAATTTCAATATTACTCAATACGATTAATTGATTGGATGAATGAATGATTGATTGATTGATTGATTGATTGATTGATTGATTGATTGATTGATTGTTTGTTTGTTTGTTTGTTTGTTTGTTTGTTTGTTTGTTTGATTGATTGATTGATTGATTTATTGATTGATACTGTTTGAATAACCAATTGATTAAACGATCAAATCAATTATTTGATTGAATATTGATTGTCGAATGATTAAATGTATACTCTTGATTGGTGGAGGGTGGATTAATTTAAATGATTTGATGGATCACTTTTTGATGTTGATTGATTGGTTGATTGATTCATCGATTGATTAATTCATTCATTCATTCACTTTTTCATCGGTTAATAACCGATTGATTGATTATTGTCTGATTTATGATTGATTAAATATTGATTGGCTGATAAGTGTATATTTAATTCACTAATGAATTTATTGATTGAATGATTGATTGATTGATTGATTGATTGATTGATTGATTGATTGATTGATTGATTGATTGATTGATTGATTGATTGATTGGATTAATTTTATTTGGGTTAAGTAAGTTTAACAGTGAAAAGTGAGTGGAAATTTGTTTTCCGATTGTAACAGAAATGCACATTTACATTAAATTGATATCGTCGTCATGTTTTACTTTCTTCAAATACAATTCTTTATTCAAGGGTTATATATTAGTAAATATTTTTGAGGGATTAAGAGAAAATGGTCTTTATGCTTCTTACAGCTTACTACTGAGTGACAACACAAAGAATAATAATTTGAAATACTTTCTTAAAAAGCACTGTAACACTGATTTGGAATGAAAGATCACTTTTATCATACTTCTCCTAAAAAGATCTATGATCTGCATCTCAGTGTGTCATGATTTTCTCGTTTGCAATCATATTCTCGCTGTCTTCAAGTTTCTTGTCATCTTTTCTCGCAGAAACCAACCTTAAGAAGCAAGGCATGCTGCCACTGACTTTTGCCGACCCCGCCGACTACGACAAGGTTCGACCCGAAGATAGAGTGACTCTCAGAGGACTGACACAACTCTCTGTAGGCAAGGCAAGTTATCCATTAGTCATTCAACAAAATTTTTATGAATGATTCCCTCTTTTCCGACTTTCTACACCGAAATATGACTATGATTAAGATTTTTTTTTTTACACTTCTCTGATATGTTTCCCGATCATTGTTTTTTAAATTAAAGTATTCCAAAATGTAAGCCTACTTTATCAAAAAGCTGGTTTCGTATTTATAACCAAAGCTTTGTCACACTCCGGGTTGCAGCAATGAAGATGGGCGTGGTTCCCTCCTTGTCAAAGTATGCGTGAAGGTATGGCTTCTGACTGGCGCCTCAACAAATAAATTGGTTGATTGAGGAAGACCCCAATGTTATGCTGAATAAGCTCAGGTGCATGGAAAAGCACGGAACTCGATTTCTGGTCGAATCCAGTTTCAATCATGTTCTCTATAACTTTATTTTATCTTTATTTCTCTCAAAGCACAAATTATTGAAACAATCAGTAATATTAATAACGAAAACAATATCAAACTGGTTGTTAAAGTGGCAATATAACTTTCAAGAGATGTCATTGTATAATTGGGTCAAAAAGCAGAATTCAATCATGACTAAGGACGCAAACCTTCAAAATTATTTATCCTCGATGACACTCATCCCGGATCGCGACACAAAGCGCTGCCAAGCTTAACGTTTTCAAATAAATTAAGCTGCATGATATCACGTCTGTTTACAATTTTGTTTGACACAGATTTCAGGTAAACATTACAGTTTGAGTTAATAATGTAGATGACTGTAATTACTTTCAACGTTGTTATTCATTTTCTTTAGCCAATATATTTGACAATTATTCCTTATCTCCTTAACCATAATTCCTGTAGAAGATGACCAGACTAAACTCTTCAAATTCGTAATTCCGGTCTTTCGCACAGCTCACTCCAGAAACAATCAATTAAAATTCAATGCGCTATAACTCTGGAATTTTACTCGATGTAACAACTTAAACTTACTCCGTTATGAATCATTTAAAAGAAAATTTAAGCAATATCTATTCTCTCTTTATTTCAGATACAAACATTTATCAGTAATAGTCAATCATAATTACTCTGTGCATTTTCTGTATTAATAATTTACATTCTTGAACTTGTATTCAGTGCAATATCATTGCAATTCATTTGATTTTTTTTTTCAATATTCAAGGCATACATACGGTATGTATGTTATGTTTTATGTAGGGTATAAGTATTTTTCCGTTGTATAGTTTTGATATTTTCATAATTTTTTTTTGTGTGTGTGCAATGATCAACGTAATTGTATTATGTTTGCCTTAATGTGTAAGCAGTTTTTTTCTGGTCTATAGTTTTAATATTGTTAATTTTTACTGTCTAATTTAGGTGCAGCTGTTTTACAAGCTAGTTTTTATGCTGGTTCCTGATATATTATAATGTATTTTACTTCTTATGTGAATATCGGAATAAATGTTGATTTGATTTGATTTGATTTTGATTTGATCCTATATTTCATTTTGTCTATCTAATTACTTCAGCCGATAGAGTGCCAACTGAAACACCGAGACGGCAGCGTCGAAAACATCACGCTGAAGCACACCATGAACGAACAACACATTGAATGGTTCAAAGCGGGCAGCGCCCTCAATCGCATGAAAGAGATGCAAGCGTCCTAGGAACTCGTCGAGGATTAAATACGAGATATTCCGGGTTGGGGTCTATGGAGAATTCGTGTTATATCGAAATCAAATCGTCTCCAACGGATTAATACGTACTTGAAACGAGTTATCGCGTGTACTTTCACCAGAATGTTTAATGCCTGTGATGTGATGTGCCTCACTATCAAGAAACAAGTACGAATTAATAATCACAATTGCAACACTATTATGTTGTCTTAAGTGCTACCAGTGTTCGTTAATTTCTTTAGTTTACTCATAGAGAAGCTAAAAACTTACATTTTCGTTAAAGGAATTAATTGATGTCATAATAGATGTATATAATTTCCCCTTACAAGTGGTCAGCTTATTCATTATCATCAGAACATCGCTTTTGTTTCTAGGAATTTAAACAAAGACCGAAATATGGGCTTGTCTACTTTTAGTGGTGATAAAAAAAATGCTTTATGATTGTTTTTAATCATGATAAAGATGCATTTATTACTAAAAAAATATTGCGAAGCCAACATTGTAAAGTAAATATCACTTGTAAATACAGTAGTTTGGGGGTAACCTGAAAATTTGCATGTTATTCAGTTTCGAGAAAAACTGGAAACATGTTACTCCCTAAGATTTCCGATATAAAGCATATACCGTCACGAAATGCCTTCTCTCTGCTTCAGAAGGAAGAAGTGACATACATTTTATTTTCTTTATTGCATTGTTCCACAGGTAAATTAACATAAAAATAAAAAAGAATACAACCATTGAAAAATAATACAGCATAGAACGTCAAAAGCAATAAATAAGAAAATTAAACAATCGTGAAATACGAAGAACCAATTAAAAGCAATGCTTGCCATGTATATGTCACAAAATCAAAATATTAAACTCTTACTAAAGAAACGGCATAGTAAGAAGGACGTTGAAATGGAAAGAGTGGAACGTAAATTAAAAAACAGAGCAAAACCAAAAATGAAATGATGAAAGTACAAAAAAACTAGGAGAATGCATTATCCTATCTCATAAGATAGCCACCAGACCCTAATAATACGTCTGCATGATGTCGTGTTGTCGGTGGGTTTTCATTTAGTGTTCCAATTAAGTAGAATTCTTTATTAAATTACACATATCTGATGAGATAATGATCTCATAATGGTTTTGAATGATTTCATGCAAATGTTGCTTTCCAAAGACAAGACAAAAAATAACAGGATTAACAGATAACCAAACATTTCCATTATGATGATATCAAAAAAAATCATTTGAAGATTGTATCAAATAGAAACGCTTAATTCCATGCTGTAAAATAAAATCTTTCAATTTTACATAAGTCTGCTTTCGTATTAAAGACAATCGATTTTTGGTCTAAATATAGTCAACACAGTTGAAGTTGTGGACATGAGAAAAGAATAGAATGCATTCGTTGCTTCGACAATTTGTGTTTAATTGCAATTTTGTGTCAAGTTCATCTTTGTTATGAAGTAAAGCTATTTTTTCATCAAACTAAATTATTTGAATTTTCCCTAATAGTATGGTTGTCAAATGAGTGTGCAATATTTTTGGTCATTTGAAACATAGAAAACGCAATCGAAATTTTTATTTCTCAAAAACGTTGGTTAATAACAAACATGTCTATAAAATGTTATATATGTACTGTACATGTATTGTATGTTTAAATCTATGGATACTCAAAATAAATTCATTGTGAGGATCTTCTATGGACGTTGGACTTATACATGTACAATTTTTCCTGTTACAGATTGATATTAATCATAGCGGTATCTTATACACATTCTTTGGAGCTAAGCACGTTTTTGTCATTTATCAATACTAATAATGGCTTGTTTGACGGCACATGTTTTCCTACATTATTACAAAATTCTGTTATGCTAAAGTCTGTTGTATACGGTGTAGTAAAATGTAAAACAGAATTTGTCAGTCACAATGAAATCAGTGCAATGTGTTTGCAGAATAAATATTGGGTATTAGTGTGGGATTATTTTATTTCTGTTATTGTAACTGCACCAATCCACAACACACTTATCTTCCAACATATACAGGGTGACCCAGAAAAAAACGGAACAGTTTCATTTACGGTTATTTCCCAAGTTGACGGCCATCTTTATTTAATCTTATCTGATAGACTATTTTTGTGAGTAGAATGACACCAAGATTATCTACTTTGGTTGCGTATACTTAGTAGAGCCGTTTCTTGTGAACCAATGTGAATTTGGTATGCGCGCACCATTTTACGTGTAATTTCTTCGGGGAGCTATCAATAGGGCGCCTCATTAAGGCTTTACCGCTAGAAAATTGAAGTGCATTGCTTCTCTAATTAATTGATTTCCTCTAAAATGAAAACTTCTGAACAAAAATTGATGATATAAGTGTTGCATTGTTCTGAAAAGAACGGGCTATTAAATGAATGAAAAAAATATATAATTGTTTCTTGGATAATGAAGGACACCAATCACCATATTTGATAAATCTATATAAGGCTACGGTTACAAATGAAGCGGCGACCGCCCAATTTATAGCCTGCTCGGTCGCCGCTGGAATTTAAGAATCGCCCAGCGATTCTTGGAGCATGTCGAGCGGGCTGTACAGCCCTAGCGATGCTCGGGCGGCGCCCTGTCGATTTCCTGTCGGTCACCGATCGATTTCAGTTAAAAAATTAGCAAAATTGCGGGAGCTTCTCCGCGCGGCGACCGGGCAGTAACCGACTGATGACTAACCGATTCCCGGACGGTCTTTCACTGGTCATCGGGCGATTTGGCGGTCTCCCACCGGCCATCGGGTGATTTTTAAGAAATCGGCCGGTGGCGTACTGGCGGAGGACCGCTGGGCTCCTCCGGGAATTTTTTTTCACAAACAACCTGGTTATATTTATGTGGCTACCCCACTAACCATAAACAATACAGCTTTTTCCCCCAGCTCCATTGGTTTTCTCCTGTGCTTTTGGCTTTTTTATTCAATGACATCTGTAAAAAAATACACGTGGCCTTTTTGAAAACTTCGTACTAAAATCTGGCTGTTGTCTCTTGTGGAGCATGCTGAGGAGTGACTTACCGATATCCGGGCATGCGCCGAGCAGGCACCGTCCGGATGCCGACCAATTTTAAATTCACCCGCTCAGTGACCGACCGATCTCCCAGCGGCAACCGTTCGGCAACTGGGTGGCGATCGGATGGCGACCGCTCGGCAGCCTTTGATTTAGCAGCTTCGAGCTGTGACGTAAATCGTTCGACGGCGACCGCTCGATTAGGTCGGTGTGCGGGCAGCGCCCGCACGGGTACTGGGCGTGTTTTGAGCGGCTAGTGAAATCGAACAGGCGCCGCTTGAATTTTAACTGCGCGCTAAAACTCCAGCGGCGACCGACCGATGCCATAAAAACCAGTGGTGCCTGGGCGGCTGCCGCCCGGTGACCGGGCGAAATTGGCTAAAAACTCGCCGCCTGGCCGCCGAGCAGGCCAATTTTTTGTATTTGTGACCACAGCTTAAACACTTCTCGTCTGTTAGTCCAACGCTACATGTACATGGGTGTTTCCTTTTTGAAAATATATATTTAAATAATCTTTTATTCCTCGAGAAAGTGTGTGTTTGTTTGTTTATTCGTGTGTGTATGTGTATGTGTGTGTGTGTGTGTGTGTGTGTGTGTGTGTGTGTGTGTGTGTGTGTGTGTGTGTGTGTGTGTGTGTGTGTGTGTGTGTGTGTGTGTGTGTGTGTGTGTGTGTGTGTGTGTGTGTGTGTGTGTGTGTGTGTGTGTGTGTGTGTGTGTGTGTGTGTGTGTGTGTGTGTGTGTGTGTGTGTGTATTTGTACATGTATATGTGTGAAAGTGTGTCTGGTCTTTTTTACACACGTGGTGGTATTTTGTGGCAGCAGTCATAAACGATTTGAAAGTGTATCCAGAATAACACGTTATATTGACATGTACAACGGAAAGAAGAAGAAGAAGAAGAAGAAGAAGAAGAAGAAGAAAAGAAGAAGAAGAAGAGGAAGAAGAAGAAGAAGAAGAAGGAGGAGGAGGAGAAAAAGAAGAAGAAGGAGAAGAAGAAGAAGAAGAAGAAGAAGGAGGAGAAAAATAATAATAAGAAGAAGAAGGAGAAGAAGAAGAAGAAGAATGCAAGAAAGAAAGAAAGATTTTTTTCCACCTGCGCTGTAAAAACTTTGATTTTTTTTTACACCTGATTAATTCTAGAATCGAAAATTGGTGTGTAAAATATCAATCCCTGATGAGTAATATTAACACTAAAATATTACTTTTAACATTTATGTTACCTTTAACGCCACATGCAGTGTTGACCATTGAAAACAATGTTTTCGGTTTATATTTGTCAATACCAAAAATACAGGTGTTGAATTGAACGCACCGATGTTTCCAGCTAAATCCGAACATACATTGTATAGTCCTCTTTGTATTTGTATATTTTTTTATTTCTTTGTTTCGGATTTTTCAAAAAAAACAACAACATACAGCACTTACGGATTCCTTGAAGTGCGGCAGGATAGCCCTGACTCAGCACAACTGTTCTTCTGGGAGGAATCTAGTTGCAATTAATGATACAACATCGAACAAGCAATAACAATAACAATAATATAATAATATAATTCAAACATATATTCACAAAACAATAGGCAATACAAAATCAATTATACTATACATAATCGTACAACACAGAATAATAATACATTAATTTTGTTCTTGCACCTACCCTATCCCTAACACAGACACACACACACACACACACACACACACACACACACACACACACACACACACACACACACACACACACACACACACACACACACGACGACACACACACACACACAACACACACACACAGACACCACCACCGACACACACACACACACACACACACACACACACACACACGTTAAATATCTCAACTGGTCTGCGAAAGCATCAACATGTGATTACAACATTAATTCTGAATTCCCATGGATTATGTAAATTTTGTATTATTTTGCTAAGTAATCTGTTACAAGCATTTCTAATTAAAGAGGACTTTGCACTAGTGTTTTACAGAGATCTTCACCATCTGTTCATTTAAACATCATTATACATCTTTACTTAATTTAAATTTGCACTCGTCGTCTCTGTAACTATTAGACTGATATTTATATTTGCGAAACGAAACGATACGTTTGTCATTTACACAAGGAAATCGTGAATTGTGTTTCAATCAAGATAGAGCGATGAATTACAATATATTTACCAATAACTATAAAAGTGTCAATTCATTTCGCAGAACAGGTGCTTAAATTTACATCAAACATTTGGAAATTTGTTTGTGGAAAACCAACCTATGATATAAATCACCGTTGCTAGACTTCACAATTACTTGGTTATTGTTTACACAATGACAACGTGATAACTTGCATGATGACTGTACTGGAAGAGCTGATGCGACATAGATACATGAATGTACCGTGGATAGTGTAAAAACGTGGACAGTTCATATAGAGTTTTCTGTTTTGTGTTGAGCTACCATATTATTGAGAAGGCGTTCCAAGTAAGCATTATCCGTAAGTTTCTTTTATGTATTTGCTCTACTTATCGCATTATTTAATGAATTTATATGCATTTTAAAACTGGTTTCTGCATTGAGGTGCGTAAATAAAAGATAGGTCGTCAGATAGACGTAAGAAATGATCGATGGATAGATGGATATAGATAGATAGATAGATAGATAGATAGATAGCTAGATAGATAGATAGATAGATAGATAGATAGATAGATGATGACAGATAGATTTATTTATTTATTTATTTATTTATTTATTTATTTATTTATTTATTTATTTATTTATTTATTTATTTATTTATTTATTTATTTCAGTTTTCTTTTAACAGGGTAGCCCCATTCAGTTAAAACAACTGCTTTGCAAGAGGGCCCTGCATCAATAAAAACAAAACCATAATACACATATATACATAACAATTAAAAATCGGCAATAAACACAAGTAATAAAGTACAATAAATTAAATTAAGTTAAAGTGAGTATTTAAGAATAAATCAAACTAAATTAAATTAAATTAAATTAATTACAAATTAGAAATATACATAAATTTAATTGATATAGTTAAATAAATAAATTATGATAAAAACGAATGAAAACTACGACAAATAGATATTCTAAATAAATAAAACTTTACGGTGAAATTTCATTTAATGAATACAAATGTAAAAAAAAAATATATATATATATAACTAGAATTAAATCCGAATAAGAAATGTATGTTTGATACTAAATGTGAGCTAGGTGTGTAGGGGACCGTGTTGTGTGAAATGTGATTAAAATAAATTACATTGAAAAAACTAAGGGCGAAACAACTTTTCTTAGATAATAGATAGATGATAGATAGATAGAGAGATAGATAGATAGATAGATAGATAGATAGATAGATAGATAGATAGATAGATAGATAGATAGATAGATAGTAGGTAGGTGGGTAGGTAGATAGGTAGGTAGATAGGTAGGTAGGTAGGTAGGTAGGTAGGCAGGTAGGCAGGTAGTTAGGTAGGTAGGTAGATAGATAGATAGATAGATAGACAGATAGATAGATAGATAGATAGATAGATAGATAGATAGATAGATAGATAGATAGATAGGTAGAAAGGAAGAGAGATAGATAGATATAGGTATAATAGGCATGTCTAACAAGTAAACACAACATGTTACTAGCTAATGGGAACACGTATGGAGAATTTTATAGATCTACATTTTAGAAGTCATCCACTGCTGCCTACCAACTAGTGTTGTTTGAAAGAGTTGGGGTCGTTCAGATAGAGATTTCTATCTAAACGGCCTCATCTCTTTCAAACAACATTTAATACTAATCGCAAATGCTCCATCAATGATAATTCTAAAGACCATTGGCGTAAATCCGTGACGTCATCCTATTCATCGGGGGAGGGGGTGGTCTATTCATTCACACCCCCCCCCCCGATGAATAGGGTGACGTCACGGATTTACGCCAGTGCTAAAGACGAAGACTTACCATTGGGTTGGGTTCTGGTTCAGGTTATGGTGTGGATTGGGGTTAAGATTAAGCAATCTGAAAAGGTTCGCAAATGGTTCTCAGTTCTGTCATGATAGCACCAGCAATATTGGTGCTTATACTTTGATGTTGGAAAGGTTCTATATAAGCATCAGTTTGCCAGACGAGAACCATTTTTGGTCCAAAAGATGTTCATTAGTATTATGAAATGGTTGTGCTATTGTGATAAAAAAAACTGGTTCTGAAACAAACTTTTTTTTCTTATAGTGAACAGTACAGGGTCAGGGTTGGAGTCGGGTTCAACACTTTTTAATTCGTTAATCAACATTGTTATTGGCACTTAACCGGTACACTAATATTTGAATATGAACTTAAAATTCTTAGGTAAAAACTCACTTTGGAAAAAGAAACTGGGACTCCCTTTTTGGTTTCATTTTTAAGGCCGTCATTGAATAAGTCTACGATGTTTCAGTAGATATACTGCATTACCACCCCAGTCACTTTTCAATTTCAGAGATGCTACGTAGCTATTCAACAGCTCTCGACTTTGTTTCTTTGAAAATCAGTATCCTTAATATCCTGCTTGATCCCACAATGTTGTTTTTCTGCTTTCTCCGCTTGCAGATTTTTTTCGCAAGTTGCTACCGGCCGAGGCCAAGTTTCATCAGCGATGATCCGTGTTGGAAAAAATAATTTCGTACGAGTAATCCTGTTAGTGATTTCCACTCTGACCTTGATTTTGCTCGTGCAAACTTCTTACAAAAATAGGCAAAGAATCAACAAAGATTTGTCAACATCTACCGAAGATGAAGAGGTCAGGGTTCACAGGTCAAATCCTCGTGGGTTAAACCGGGTCTTCGTTGTCGTCTTGGCTCGTTGGCGAGTTGGTTCCACCCTGATTGGTCAAATCTTCAATCAAAATCCCAGTTTCTTCTACATTTTTGAGCCACTGCGGGTGCTAGACGACTGGCGCGGAGATGAGAGTCGATCTATCCACGGCATGATTCCGGATAGGATGGAGGTCTCTGCCTTGGCAAGTGGAATACTTCAAAATATCAGTGATTGTAGTTTCTCAAACGACTTTGTTGAGACTTTTCGAGAATGGGGCGGCATGAGAGCGTCTCGTAAACTACACTACGAATGCTTCAAACACGAAAATTGTAGTCATGTGAGTTCGGCTAACTTCGGAGATGCCTGTAACGAAACTCCGAGTTCATTGCCGTGAAATTGATTCGCGCGAATATGGAGATTCTGCAAGATTTGGTCGAGAGGCATGGAGTCAATCTTAAGGTCATCCACCTGGTTCGTGATCCACGCGCAGTGGCCGTTTCACGGATCAACTACGATGTTTGGCAAGGCATCCCCGCCAAAACCAGACAGAAATTCATGGCGGCCGGTCGCCTAGGACCGCTTGGATTAAACGCGTGTGTGCCAGGATCCCGCGATTCTATTCCGTCTCTTTGTACGTGGATGTTGGATACGGTCAATGCTGCTTTGTGGCGGCCATCTTGGATTCGCGGTCGCTACAAGCTCGTTCGATACGAGGATTTTGCGATAAATCCTATCGCAGTGTCCCAGGATATTTACAGTTTTCTCGGCCTCAGCATGCCGCCAATTGTCACTAAATGGCTGACAGCTAATACACAAGCCTCCACTGGAACAAAAAGTTTGTTCGGTACTCGCAAAAACTCACTTCAGACGATGCAAAAATGGCGGGAAACCATTATTGGAATCGAGTTGATTCAAGTCGAACACAGCTGTGGTGACGTAATGGATGTCCTGGGTTATGTTAGGTTAGAAAGGGTCGATGATTTTCGAAATATTAGCATTTCGGTATTGTCAGATCTTAAGATTAACGGCACTGCATGAAAACTTTCTACAATGCATTGGACATTTGTGCCTTTTAGAATTTCTTTCGCAAGTTTAACATACAGTAGTGACCAAAAGTATCGTCACGTTACAAACTGCTACAAACGCATTTCCTGAAACGAATTCGTTTCAATAAACGCAAGGCACGCATATACTACGCTGGCTTTGCGTTTCGTCGCGTTTGAATATCGTTTCGGTGAACGCTTTTGTAACGTGACGATACTTTCGGTCGTCACTGTAATTACATACATTTATGATTTATATGCGATTAACTCTTAATATGCCAGAGAAATTTTAGCTCTGTAAACATTGTGTGAATTAGGCCTATGTGGTGCTTATTTGCATCTTCGACACTGTAAGACTTAACATTACAAATACTAAATGACACTCAATTGCTTGTAAATTTATGTCATTCTATTTCTTTTTTGTTTTTCATAATTGTGCAAGCCAAACAAGGAAAGCATGATAAGAAGTTAATGATGCTAAGACAAAGTTAATAACCGTTTAATCGACTTTTACATTTTAAAGATCAAATATATTTCACACAAAACATATCGAGCTATTTAGGTTTCCACTTATTAAGTCACTCGATTGTATTCACAAAAAATGAAGCAAGCAAATTAAATTTTTCTATCTTAAATTTATGTAGAACATACTATTCGGTATTTTTGTAATCATTTGATTTGCTTGTGTCAGTCCGGAGATACGACAAATTTTCTTCATTAACACAAATTAACTTGTGTGTCAGTGTCCATTTATGATGTTGTGTAGATATTGGACTTTTTTTTTCAAAATATTCTTTGACCAAGAAACCATCATAAAACGTTAAAAAATGTAAAATGGTGCAGTGATCTTGTTAAAATCTGCTGTTTTAACATTTCTCTTCAAAAGTGCATGCTTTACATCAGCAAAGAACATGGTATTGTACAAAATGTACAGCAGTGACCTCATGCAAGGGTTTACTCTTGAGGAGAGAGGGTTTTGGGCCTTTCAATATCTTGAGCGTGAAATGCTTGTTGTTTATTGAATATGATATCAATATTAAATGTTTCTCACAGTTCTTCCATTATTGTTTTCGTACTTAAGCAGGCGCGGATCTAGGGGGCGGAAGGTGCGGGCGCACCCCGTAAAAAGAAGAAGAAAGAAGAGGGAAAGAAGAAAAGAAAGAGGGAAAGAAGAAAAAGGGGGAGGAAGAGAAAAAGGAAAAAGAGGGAAAGAAGAAGGAAAGAGGGAAAGAAGAAAAAGGGGGAGGAAGAGAAAAAGGAAAAAGAGGGAAAGAAGAAGGAAAGAGGGAAAGAAGAAAAAGAGGGGAAGAAGAAGAAAAAACGTAGAAAAAATGAAAAAAGAAAATGAACATAAGCCGCTTTTCTTTTCTACTTGTTTTTATTATTTGTTTTTGGGGGGAGGGAGTAAAATGTGTTTGCCCCAATATTTTCATGGGGGGGAGGGCAAAAATAAAAAGAAATGTCAAACATTTCTGCGCGCTCCGCGCGCAAAATATTGTAGGCCTACATTGTGCAATTTTAGTGGTTGTATCGTGCCTTGTGCTGCTTTTTAAACATAGCATTTTTCAATTTGTCCGGGGTTTTTTGGAGGGGGGGGGGACGCAAACCAAAATGTTTGGCCTACTATTTTCATTGGCGTGGTAATAAAATTTCAAAATTTTCGGCGCGCGCAAAAATGCTATGAAAGCAAAAGCGCCGCAAAATTGAATATTGTGTCACTTAAATGGTTTTGTAGCGCTTGCGCTGCTTTTTAAACATTCATTTTTCACTTTTCATTTTTTTTTGGTGGGGGGCAGAACAATTTGTTTGGCCCAATATTTCATTGGCGTGGTAATAATGAATTTGTCGGGGTTTTTTTTCTTGATTTTCGTCTTCTATTTTAATTTTTCTTCCTGTCGAAATATCTACAGCAATCAGTATTTGAGGTCGATGAAACATGCCAAAAACATGTACCCAATTGCACGGTTAACGGCATCAAAATGCAAAAAGCTCTCACAGTGGGAGAGGGACCCCTCCCCAAACCCTCCCCCATGCTCGCTCCTGTTGAAATATCTGCAGCAATATTCTACTTTATCTTAATCAGTAGGACTGTTTTAAGTTGATAAAAATCCCCAAAACATGCATCAAAATGCAAAAAGCTCTCACCCACCACACCCTCCCCCTCGCTCGTTTCGCTAGTTCTTGTTGAAATATCTACAGCAATATACTACTTTATCTTAATCAGTAGGACGGGTTTAGATTTATAAAAATCCCCAAAACATGCACCAAATTGCACGATTAACAGCATCACAATGCAAAAAACAGGACCGTTTTAAGTTGATAAAAAAATCCGAAAAACAGGCACAAAATTGCACGATTAACAGCGTCAAAATGCAAAAAGCTCTCGGCGTGAAAGGGGGGAGGGACATCCCCTTGCCACACCCTCCTGCCCCCCCCCCCCCGCTCGCTCTCTCCGCTTGCTTGGGCTTGGTTGATTCGCTCATTCGTACATGTATATTATTCCGCCCCCCTAAGATCAAATCCTGGCTACGCCACTGCCCAGACCGTCCCATGTTGTTAATGTTAAGGCCTAAAACCAGACCCTCAAAAAAGCTATATAATAATTTTGTATAATTAGCCAGAATTACAAATAGGATTGATTTGTGACTAAAGGGAGCGAAAAATGTAAATTTTAAAAGTGCATTTGTTCTTACCTCGGGAGGCCCCTCCCGTAACCCCCTCCCACACCCTCCCCAAAGCTATTCTAATTGTCTAATTACCCAAACTACGAATTGAAAGAGGATGAGGTACGCATGAATATATCACTGTATATTAGACCTATAGTGATTGTACATCTGTGGTACTTAATCTTGCCAACGTATATAGCCGTATCTTATATGTATTTTCACTCACAATGCTTAGAAATAAAGAATACAATATACAAATATCCTTTAAACGACATTAGGCCCTATCAGTAGATTCATTTGCTGTTTCCAATTCGCATAATTATTCATGACATCATTGAGTAATTCAGAAATATGCACTCCCACTGAAGATTTTACCTATATTTCAACTGAAACTGGTAGTAATTTGTTGGATAAAATGGTCCCAAAGTAAAGCTCAGATTGCACCAAAGAGCGTCTAT
>JZLH01S0241204.1:33480-45136 GCA_001188425.1 Eucidaris tribuloides | reverse complement strand
TAAACGCTAGTTCAAATATTTCAGCGAAATCATTTACACGGCCATTCGACCGCTGTCCACCAGTTTCTGCCTCACAGATATTTGTCTACAATTCAACACTTCAATTAAACCAATTCAGCCCAATACTTATCAATACACTGCTTTTCCTGTATGTAGTAAGATGACTGACCTAGCAAGAAGAGATGTTTCTACTTACAGATATTGTTCTTTTGCTATGGCGCTGCTAAATTGTTTCGGCATCACCGGGATTGCAATGTCACAGACTGACGTTTTACCTCCCTGGCTATCCACGATGGCCAGTTTCAAATACACTGCAACAATTTACAAAGATAGTTGGATAGTCAGATTAGAAATATACTATCAGTAATGGCTCCTTTATAATATCTCAATCACAAGACTTTGGTTGTCAGGGCTGAAGGGCAATTGAATTGAGTAATCAAGAGCAGCACAGTTCTGTTCACTGACCTTTGAGTTTGATAACATTTCACCCAATATACAGACAATTCATCTTCACCTTACACATCATATAGTACCTGGTGTAACGTTTGTCATTATCGATGTAGGTTTGTCAACATAGTGCACTAGCAGACTTTTCATGGCGATTTTGTTCACCTCTGAACTTTGATTTTGTACCCAATTTACAAAAACTACAAAAATTGCTCAAGAACACATTGCTTTTGTCTGAAAGTATAAAGAATCAGGTAACAGAACGTAGCTATTCCTAATGTAATATAAATGCTTACAATTTTTTTCTTATTAAAGACACTTATTGAGACAATTCTTTTTTAGGGCAATAGTACACTCTGTTTGGTCTTAATATGTGCTGATGGTTAACGGGCTCGCCCATGTGTAACCTCAAACTGTACATTCAGTTTCATACCCCATAATTCCACAGATAAATGAGACTGAAATGACACATAAACAATATTGTTTGTGAAATGAAGACACACTGAACCAACAAAATTAAGACAAAGGTCTTGTCTCAATAACATTTGAATTTCTAGAGAAAATTGTACATTTGTGGAAGGTTTAACACATTACTACAAAAAATCCAGTCTCTGGTTAACATGCATGGATTTTAGCCCAGCAACAAAAGAGTGATTATCTAACTGAGAAAGGGGATTTCAAAATTACACAACCTTAAGCGAAGATTACTATCTTACCATTGTAATCATTCTCTGGGTAGCCTGCTGGCAGTAAGAATGTAACAGCTTGATTCATGCCGTAGTACAGGACTGTCTCTGGCTCTGACTGATTGAGGCTGTATCGGATCTCATACTGGATGGGTGTGTCCTGAGTTGACAAGAAATTTGAACGCAATCAATGAAATTAAAGTAATAGGCTAACATTGTGGAGCTCCAAGTTAAAAATTGTCAAACGTTTATATCTGAGCTAAATAGTACAGGCCTCAACAAAAACTTTTTTTTTATGACTGCCCAGACCGAAATGTCTTATCCAGACACAAGTTGTTTTTGTCAATCAATCATTGCCCAAAAAGGCACTGCCCAATTGGGCAGGTTCTTCTTTTTTCTGAGTACCCGACTGCGATTTTCAGGTGCCCCGGACACTCGGGCACCCAGGTGTGTCAAGCCCTGATAGTAGTATTTAAATAGACAAATGAAAACCCTAGAATACAAAAGTTTGGAAATTTATGCTGCCACTGGCAAGATATGCATGAATAAATATTTTCCACTCCAGTGGAGGATAAAATAGCCTAGATCTACACACAGTAAGTCTATGGGAGGAAATGGGCAGGTGAATCCGGTCAACTTGAGTTCTTGAAGATTTCCACTTTTTAAAGCACTAAATCATTATTCTGAAATACAGTTTTCTCAGGGCTTGATTTTTAGACCTTATCAAAAACACCTAGAGCATGCAAGATTATGTAGCTCACATTCTTTTTCAAACTGTGGTCATTGTTAGCCTGTGGCTTTAAAGGTAAAAGACATGATTGGAGGTAGTCCTAAACTTGGGGTAAAACTATTTTAGAATCAAGTAAATTATGCAAGGTCTCTGCTGTGAACATTTGTGGTCAAAATGTGGACTTATAAATTTAAAAGAACTGCCATCAGTATCCACTGTGACAGGCAAATTTACTGTGTAGCTTTCTATGGGATTTATATTTATCAGGTATTTAAGGGTATGTTCATGCTTGATTCTACTTAAGTAAACAAATTCAAGACAAATATTTCCAGCCAAAGTTTACGCTCCAGGTAGTGTATATATCGGTATATGCCCAAACTCATTTGGTTCTTGAGACATTTTCAAGTGTTCCAAGTCATGTCATTAGCTTTTAACCATTTCTTTTTCATGTTCAACTAACATCATAATTGTAGCAATAAACTACACAATAGCAATTACAGAAGATTCTAGTTTTTGTAAACACTTGTCAAACAAAATCTTGTCGTAACAAAGAATTTTAAAAGTGTTTCTTTCATTATGGTAATACAGTTTTGATTGTTTGTGACACCTTCATTTACCCCTTTATACAAACTAAGAAAGTATTTTTCTAATCCATGGATATTTTCTCACTTTCTAAAAGATCCCTTTCTTGACAATAGTTAAAACCCATGCATCATCTGCAGTGTGCAGTGAAAAGATTCTCCAGTTATTAGTACAAAATGTGACCTCCAATAGCTCCCCCCCCCAGTAATATATGTACTTACATTGTCCTGCCATTCATGGCAATTGGTTGTGAAGAATGTCTCCAGTTCCACACCTCCATCAGGAGCAATACTACAGCGCCCCCACTTGGGGTTCTCGTTGACAGTCACATACTGGTAGGCTTCACCAAGTCTGCCGATGCTGCCATCTGCACAATGAATGAATGTGAATGAATGAACTAATAAATGGATGAATGAAAGAATGAATAACCACACACACACACACACACACACGCACGCACACACACACACACACGCGCACACACGCACACACACACGCACACACGCACGCACACACGCACGCGCGCACGCGCACGCACGCACACACACGCACACACGCACACACGCACACACGCACACACGCACACACGCACACACACACACACTTTTGTAGAGATCATCTAATGTGGAACCTTTCCCCCTTTTTTCATGATCAGTTTATTTACTCCCTAACAAGAACATACAAACCAAAATTATTTATGGTAGCAGTGGATGAAATGTACATCTGTGTGATTGACTACTATCTACATTGACTGTAGACCTTACCCCATACGTTTTACACGCCCTCCCAAACCAAGGACATACCACAATTATATAATTGTGAACAAAATGTGTATGCGTGTGATTTACTACTTCTAACTGTGGACCTACACCTACCCTTATACATGCCTTAAAACATTTAACATCCCATTTACTTCCTCTTTTAGTTGAATTCTAATCGATTAGCACATGCTAGACAACCATGGCCATCCATGGTTTTCAAAATTCCACATTTCTATGCAAATCCTGATGAAGGTTTGCATTTACAAACACACCCACACCCACCCCCACCCACACACACCAAACAAACAAATAAAAAAAAAACATTTATTAAGAAATGCACTGCATGGTATCTTCTACTCGCAAAACAAGATGAATTTGCCTACCATCCCATGTAAACTTTGATAGCAATAGCGTAGGTGCGACCCTCCTCCAACACCCCTTCTCTAAGTGTCAGTGAACGGCCTTTGAGTCCCGTTGTGGTCGAATCCTCGCTCAGGAACACCGCCTGTCGTGTTTTGGACACTATGTGTTCTGCAAATGTGGCTGTACCATCGGGATTCCCTACATGTACATTATCCTGATCTCCTGTGCTACTCTCTGCAGAATTGCATACATAAGTGAAAAAAGAAAAACAAAACAAATTTGAAAAACAAACTGTTCCATCATATCCAGATTATTATCTCTTAAAGATACTATTTAACACTGTAGAAGCACCATTCAAAAAATTGTCAAACTTTGACATCTGACCTACATGATTGTATTTAAATGGACATATATAAATAACTTTTCTCTCAATTTAATCTGTTTATATAGTAGCTTATTATCCCTATGTAGCCACTATGTAAGCAAGCTCTACATATGATACAACAGATGGTCCTGCATTTACTTTACAGGCCCATAATCAAAGTTAAAGAAAGTGGACTCATTCCAATTGAAATTATTCCAATTTACATTTAAATTTTTCCAAGATTTATTATTTTGTTTTTGTCTATCTTTTACTCTAAAAAGTTTTTAAGCATTACAAAGAATAAAATAATCACACATTCTTTTGTCACTTTACATATACTTGTGCTGTTATACGACTATACCGTTCAATTATGCCTGCAAAATTATGTACATGCTTATAAGCTATATATGTGATATACTTGTCACATTATAAGTTGTTATGTGTGTCTTTGTACTTGCAATACAAAATATATGAATAACAATAAATGCAGAAAGTGATGTACGTATTTATGTAGATCAATTCCTTTTTTTCCCCGGTGGGATAAAAGGTAGAGAGATTACATTGAATACTCACCATCAGTAGGATCTCCATTTCCTGCAATAGGAAAGAAAAAAGCCATACTTGTTATCAATTTTCCATTCAAAGGGAAAAACAGCTTTGCACTGTTTAATGCGAAAATACTATAGCCAATCCAAAGTTTGGTCAATCACATATTAAATTCAATAGCAAGTATCAAGTATCTACTAGTTACAATAGGTGAATTAAAGCATATAAGAGACTAGTTCGTTCAAATTCACTACTGTGCAGTTGCCAAGCCATTGCCCAGTAATCTTTTCACCTAATTAGATATTTATATACATCTGAAATAACTTGTGACCTTTGAACTTGAGGTTCATGAATCTGATCGAACTCTGAAAGTAATACACAATGTCTTCATTACAAAAAAAAATGCCCGGCAGGGTTTTGCCTGTGCCATGCATATCCTCTTGTGGAATCAAATTATAGTTATACACTCTAATGAACAAATGAAATAAAATGCATTTACATAATTATCAAATTTGTCCTTTGACATTTGACTTCTATCACTTTGCACAGATATTTTGCTTTTACTAATCTTCTCGCCAAGCTACATCAACCTTGTACTAGCTTATGTTAGGCTTGAAATACACAGACGAAAATTAAAGAGAAAAAGCCTCGCAAATGATTTACTAGAAATATATATTTTTTGATATGGGTTACTGGGATTTAGCAGGTGTAGTTCTAAGTCTACCTCTAAACACACATTTTACAACCAGGAGCGGCACCAGGGGGATGGGAGGGAGGCACCTGCTGAAATTGTCAAAATACTGAAAATAATGGCGTTTTGGCAGTGTAATTTGTGAAATTAAGGGGTTTATTGACATTTTCACGCTGATTTTACCAAGATTTTACTCTGGTGCCTCCCCTATTTACAACATCTCCTACTTTGAACATATCTCACTCTCACCTGTCGAATCGTAGTCTGAATTCGGTGAGAATTCAACAACCGAACTATCATCCTGATAGTCTTCATAGTCATTCCCACCGTTATCTTGGCCGGGTGACGGAGTGGGGGATGTAGTTGAACTTGTTGGAGGATGGCTGGTTTGAACTGTTGTTGAGGGCTGAGATGGAGTAGAAGATGTTGTACGTCTGGTTGTTGCGACAACGTGGGACTCAACAGGCTCAAAGGAGCTTGACAACAGTTCGTAATCATCGGAATAGTATTCAAAGTCGCTTTCATTGGCCGAATAATCCACGTCTGTGGCGGGGGTGGTGGTGGATTGAGTGGTGACCCTTGTCGTGGTTACCTCCGTTAAGGTCGTGACATCCGTGATCATGTCCATCGTGGTTGGAGGAACATCATCTTCCGATGAGGCAGGGACCTCCGCAAACAATGAACTCGATGATGCCACGCCCACCTCCTCAGCAAATGAAGAGGACGAAGAGATAATCTCCTCAAACGATGCCTCAACAGCAGCACTCTCTTCCGCGCTGTTATCAATGCTCCAATAATCGGCCTCGCCAAAGGAGTCATCCAGCCCACCACTCCTGCCCTGGGAATCGCTGCTGTTTCCAGTCTGGGTGGCATTCCCCTCAACATCCCCGCTAGCACCCTTCACCAGTGGGCCATCGGAACCGGATGTTGAAACGCTTTTCCTGGAATTGCCCTCACCGGGGGAGGACCTACCCAGGTGTTCTGACACACTGGAAGCGGCTTCGACGGCAGCAAAACTGCTGTATTCTTCAAAGCTTCCAGCACTTTCAGCGAATGATTCCTCTATGAAAGAATCTTCGATGGTGGGCGTTGTCGTTTCTGTTGACATTACGGTGACAGGTGTCTCCTGAGTGGTAGAGGCTACACAGTTAGTGAACAAGAGTCAAAAGAAAAAAAAATCTTCATTTACTATTGGATGCTTAACAACATATTCCAGGAAATTTGTTGCTCGACTATTTACGCAAATGTGATAGCATGCAGTAACTTCTATACAGCATGACAGTTTTTTTAGGAGCAAAAAATAATATTAGAAACAAATTATAGGAAAATATATGCAAACCTGCATGAGAAAGATCACAAAGAAAAACAGGATCGCAGACAGTCCTCAAACTGAAATGAATGTACTACAATACTTAAAATTTCTGCTATGAAGATCACATATCCATATATTTCCTCTATGTCAAGGGTAATACTATCAGATATTGCCTTGACAGGCAAATTTGTGTCACTTGTTAACAGGAGGTTCAATCTACATCATGGTCATTTAGTGCTGACAGATACATACTTCTATTCTGCTGCTGAAAAAAATTCAAAACAATTCCTTCCTGCTTTGATTCAATTAGTGTTTATATGTTTCAGATTATTTAGTTTTTGAGGCAATTAAAGTTTTCTTCCATTCCTGTCATTTTTCTTAAATTCAGCATGCAATTCTCAGCATGCAATTCATGCAAGTTTGAGTGTGGAGATAATTAACTTCATAACTATGATGAATTGTGAACAAAGTTAGCACATTGATCATAATTTGGTACCATGAATGCAAAGAACACATACATGTACCTAATGAACAGACCAAATTTTTTTTGACTTACATGTCATAGTCTCCATGCTTGTGTGCTGGCCGTTAACCTGGCTACTGGTGTGGGTCTCACTTGGGCTGCTAGTAGCTGTAGGGCTAGTAAGTGGCGTCAATGATGTCTGGGGAGTTGTGGGTACACTGGTGGGACTAACTGCACTGGTACTAGACTCCACACTGGGTATGACGCTTGGTCCAGGACTAGACTGAGTGCTGGCAACTGGGCTAGGTCCAGCACTCGCCTGAGTGGTTCGAGGAGTGCTGGCCACTGAGTGAGGGGATGTGATTGTGGGGGTGCTTGGCTGGGTGCTGACTGCTGTAACACTGCTGCCGCTGCTGAAGCCATGATGTGACGTGAGAGGGGATACTGCTGGGGAGGTCTGCTCACCCACCAGGTACTGCACGGATCCTGAACCATCGGCATAGACACATCTCTCAGCTGAAAGCAAGAATGACAATGTAGACACATAGTTTGAATTATAAGGAGTGGAAATAGATCATTGGTTTGCCCAGTGGGTATATCCACTAAGATTACACAGTCACAGAATAATACTTGACAGATTTATTTCATGTTTAATTATTAAAATTTGTAATAAAGTAACAAAATTGCACAAAATATGTTGTACACATGAAAATTCCAATTCCTTTCATGACAAGAATTACAAAGTTATTAGTTATTTGTTACAAATTAAGGTACCAAACGTTTGATCAATATTGTTTAAAGTGGTGTTCCAAAAAACAGGCGACTGACATTCCAGTTAGTCAGGGGACTATGTTTAATAGTCCGCTTTCGAGAATGCCAGCCAATGTTGAAAAAGATCAAAACTGGCAAATTTGAAGTTAATTTCAGCTAACAATACACTTTGTTAGACACTACTTCCATTCACCTGAATTTGAGTTTGACGTGCTCCCATCCCACACGACGTAGAGCTGCCAAATGAAGGAGATGTTGGCAGTGCAGGCAGGACACAGGGCTTCCAGTGTAAGCTCAGCATTGGAGTTGACTGAACCGTCATCACATGTTGGACAATCAACGAGCACTCTGAAGGAGGGGGAGGGGAGGAACATTCACTTGATGATGACAATGCAATAACAATAACAGCAAGAATGTAATGATGATGATGATGATGACGATGAAGATGACAATGATTTGATGGTGATAATATTAATGATAATTACATTAATGATAATGCTTATGATGACAATGATAATCATCATTATCATCATCATTGGCTTCATCATCATCATTATCACCAATATCATTATTTCTGTTACAATTTTTTTCCTAATTTGTTATTATTATCATTATTATTAACACTATTATAATTATTTTGATGATGAAAATGATAACAAGGATAATGATGATGATGATAGTGATAGTGATGATGATGATGATGATGACGGTAATAATAATGGTGATAAATTGTCAATCTGGTCAGAATCCGCAAAAAATTTCTGCACGCAAGACATATGGCGTATGCATTAATCAGTGAACAGTTAACCAGGTGAGTAATTTATTACCAGTTTATTTTCTACAAATCAATTCCCTGAACATCAAAAATGGGGATCAAGTTTGTATTTCCTTACTCAAATTCATTAGTTTATTATCATTTCAGTTTACTTACTCATAAATATCATCAGTAGTTTGAGCAACTTGGAGAACCTGTGATACTGTGACAGGGTCTCGACTCTCTTTTTCAACAGTGAGGTAGAGGACGAACGACGAATACAGATTGAGTCGGAGAAGTGATGCCGAAAATAAGACGGACTCGTTGCTCGATGGGAGTGGTGATGTTTGATTGACGAGGGAGGTGGAGTCAAAACACGGTTGCGTGGGATCGTCCAGGATATGGCACGTCCAGTTGTACCTGAATTGCATGTGGAGATACTTAGAATTAAAGGTTTTATTATGGATTTGTGCATTATCATAACACTTGGCCAACTGACCTGTAAAGTCTCTTCCTGACATTAATAAAGTTTCATTTATGCATTTCATGTTATAATATTATGGAACGAGAAATATATCAATGAAAAAAAAAACAACAACGAAGTGTACACCACACTACAAACAACCTACATAGGTCTCATCAACATTTGGGCAATAAATTAAAGGTACATGCCATAATTAGGGTGGTCCTCAACGTGGGGTAAAACTATTCTAGAATCAAGTAAACTATGCAAGGATTCTACTGTGAAAATTTTGTAGTCAAAAGTTAACTCAGTTTAAAAGTACTACCATCAGTATGTCTTGTGACAAACAAATTTTTTGTGTAGCTCTCTATGGGATTGATTTCTCTCGGGGCTCGAGAGAAATACAGTAATGATATGTTCATGCTTGATTCTCCTTAAGTAAACAAGTTCAAGACAAATCCTTCCAGCCAGGAGTTGCACTCCAGCTCGTGTACAGGCTGGTATATCTATCAACCAGTTTGGTTCTAAATGCATTTTTGTTTATTTCTCCCAATCATGTCACTACCCTTTAACACAAAAAACTTCACATTTCGGTACAGTTGTAAATTATGTCAATATACCTTAGACCAGAATTGAGGGGATGATCTGGGTCGTAAGAGAAACCTCCGTTGAGATACACCAATGTTCGCCTGTCAATCAAGCGACTTGTCCCGCCCTCAATGATACTGACCAATGGGCTTTTGACGATAGAAAGGCTCATGCTGGCTGTCCCATACACAATGGTGTTATTCATCCGCACCTGTGTAATTGTAGAGGGTAAAGGTTTAGACACATACATGGACTAAGATTAGTTAAGACACTTTTTTTAAGACATTAAAGACATAATTTAACATTGTGGAGTTTTGATATCTGAGCTTCATAATAGTGCTTAATAAATAGACAAATGAATATCCCAAAATACATACATTTCGGAGGAATTGGACAAGGTCAAACTGGGTACTCATAGATTTTTACTCTCTTCAAGCACTAAATGATCACTTTGAAATACATTACAATTTTTTTCCGGGATTCATTTTTTTGACCTAATCAAAGACACTTAGAGCATGGACGATTATGTAGCTGTGATCATTGCTAAATTTTGCCTCTAAAGTTTTGAAACTAACACCTAACATGTAGATAGTGCATTTTGCCCCACAAATATCACTACTTATGTGACTGCTGTCAAAATGAAGAATGACTGTAACTGAATTTGTTATTACCTTTTACATAGTACAGGGACGACACTCACAAAATCACTCAAAAATTGGTAGGTTTAAATTGATATTTGCACACAAATGTGACACTTTATCATAATTTTTTTTATAATTGGAAACCGGAAAAAATGTGTACATTTGTGAATACCTCTATTGATTTGATATAAATCACTTTCCAAAATCAATTAGAAATCTTCACAGCATCATAATAAAACAAATCTGTTAGAAAGAGTATACTTTTTTACGTATGACTTCTGTACACAACAGTTTCTTCCACCAGATTTCCCTCTACTCATATCTTTTGTTTCTTTTCATATGTTATTTCAATACCTGTAGTTTATCTATTGTAAAACTAAATTTGAATTGAATAATAAACATTTAAATCCACCCCTCGCCCCCATTCAGGAGCAGTACAACATGAAGGGTGGGGGAGTATATTGTTTTCAAAGTAATGAAAATTACAGGGTTTTTAGTGTTTTTGGCAAATTTCCCTTTTTTGTTTTGTTTTTTGCTTGTCATGTCGCTGTTTGGCCACAAGCGGATATGGTTTTGCTGTGAAACAGGATCCCGTCTCCTCCCCCACAAGACTTTACCCTGACGCCACCCATGCCTCATGTTCTTTTTCTGCTCACGACAACACACATTACCTCCAATGTGACCAAGTAATCCCCATAAGGCACACGGTGGCTAGTAATGTAGAGAACCCGCCTGTCTAGCGATGCATAGTGTGGGTTCAGGTCTAATAGACTACCGTTGTGGGCATGTTCTAGAGTCCACTGATAGACAGCTTCCTGCGTGATGTCACAGTTGATGTTGACCTTGGCCTCGACCTTGATGGAATCGCATTGCTTGATCTGGCAATCAAAAATTGAGGCAAGTTTAAGTATTTTATTCGAATATTTTAGTATTATCCCTTATATTATCTATGGTGAGGATTTCAAACCATTTTCCCCCAGAATACAAAATGGCCTACATACACATAATTAATGAACTGTGAACTTTGCTCTTACTCAGAGATCAATATCTTTCTAACAGTACTTCAGTTATTAAACAGAAGCTATTTTCACATATTCGATGAGCTATGACCTTTGATCTACATACTCTGAAATTAAGTTTGGCTGTATTTCGATACCAGGTAAAAGCTGATTGCTTTCATAACAATCTTGTTAATCATGCAACTTATGATTAACCCTAAAAAGGCTGGGGGGGGGGGGCGGAATCCGCCCCACCCCCTAGACGTTTCGCGCGAAATGTCTGCGACGCGCAAAGCAGTTGCCACGGCGTTTCATGACTTTATTCTCTCGAATGTCACGCATCTTTTGAGACCAAATTTGCGACGTCCGGGTACGCGGTTCCCAAGTTACGTAACATTTTGTACTTGCATGTTACCCCAAAAATCGCTCAAAAACGTGATTTTGTGTATATTTTCAATACAAAGTGTGTTTTCAGCCAAAATTCATAAATGTATGA
>JZLH01S0241204.1:10075-21167 GCA_001188425.1 Eucidaris tribuloides | reverse complement strand
AGTTTTAAACTCTGAACTGTTCTATTAAGAAGATAGGTTATTCTCTGATAAGGTCTAAAGATGAAGCCTGAATAACATTGTTCTTCATATAGATAATTTATTGCTTTCAAAATGTTAAAATTCAGTGGATACCCCAATTTTGCCATGTCCATTCCCCCACCCCCTTCCCCTCCTATACTGCTGTGTTAGAGTTAAATCACACCAGATACATGTTACTAGGCCTGGACAAAAATCGATTAATCGATTAATCGATTACCTTTTTGCCGATTGGTATTCGAATGCCACTTTAAAATGAATCGATTTAATCTCGCGGTGCGAATAGTCTAAATACCATAGCTGGAATACCATAGACTGAAAACTCAAATACAGTAACTACGTTGTTTAACAAAGTTAAAAAAAAAAATAAGTTAAGATATCAATATTCAAAGTAGGAAAACATTTTAGCATGATCAGAAACCAAATATATCAGTTTTTAAGTGGAAAATAACGATCAAGAACAGTGGATTTCCAAATGGCGACACGTAAATTCAGCCATCCGTACCATCCCTGCGGCATCGCTGTGGAAAATATTTTTTGCCGACGCTAAAAGAAGAGTTGAAATGTCGGTTTTAAAAAACAGAAATGACAAAATACCGTCAATTTTTACATATTCTTTCCTTTGCTGATGTACTTTTTCCGAAAATTGCTGTCATGCATTCAAAAACTTGATTCTTCTACGGCTATTGGAAGTTTATCGTACACAGTCGCCATCTTGGTTAACCAAAATGTCCATTTACCCAAATATCCATATATCCGTTTCACACACTGTGGCAGTGTGGATACGCGGATATTTGGGTAAACGGATATTTTGCTTAATCAAAACAGCGCTTCGCGCAAGGTGGGTAGCGATCTTGCTGCATGAAACAATGATGCATTTGTCTCATTTATTCGAACCAACAAATGTTGGATTCTTTGATGTGCCACCGGTTAAAACAACGCATCTCGTGATTGGGCTGTTAATGTTTTTCATTCACAACTATTTCAACATGTAAACCTGCTATAACATTTGGAATCTCATTGTTAATTTTTTTTGTATTCTGACTAATCGAATAATCCGATTAATTCGATTACCTTTCCAGTCAACTAATCGATTATCAAAATCGATATTCGACCCAGGCCTACATGTTACCTGTGATATTCAACCATACAAATCTTGCCAGTGGCAGCATAACTTTTTAAAGTTTCGAATGCTATGATGTTTATCTGTTCATTCGCGCACAATTATGTAGCTCAGATATCACAGTTTGACAGTTTAAATTGAAGCTTAGCAATGTTAAATGGCTATAAAAAGCTTTAAAAAAATAACCCTAAATGGAAATTCTTGAAAAGTCATTATTAAAGGACCCCCTTCAAACATGTGCGAGCAGGAAAAAAAAGCCCAGACATTAAAAGAATTATTGTCACTGTTGTGTTTGAGAAGATATTTTTGATGTAACTCATCAATAACTGCTTTAAAGGTAAATGACATGATTGGTGGTAGTCCTCAACTTGGGCTGGAACTACTTTAGAATCAAGTAAACTATACAAGGATTCTCCTGTGAAAATCTTGTAGTCAAACGTTGATTCATTCTAAAATAAACAATGTCAATATCACTCGTAGCATGGAAACCTGCTGTGTGGCTCTCTATGGGGCTTATTTTTATTGTCCCCGGATAAAATTAAGATACTCCTATGTTTATGCTTGATTCTCCTTAAGTAAACAAATTAGAGACAAATCCTCCCAGGTGGGAGATCCACTGTTGCTAATGTATAGTTGGTATATATTTCAACTCATTTGGTTCTTGAGGTATTTTCAAGTGTTCCCAATCATGTCACTAACCTTTAATAGTGATTTCTCTGACTCTTAACAGGCCAAAATCATAAATATGCACCACACAATGCAATGTCCGCAGAGCTTTTATTTCCATGGTATGTTAAGAGTTAATACACAATTTTATTGCATCAAATTAAAACTTTTATACTTACTGCAAAAATTTGGATAAATGTGGACCAATGATGTCAATGACCTCCACAGGTGTTTGGATCGCTATTACTGAAGTGTGCTGGAATGTGCTGCCATTTGATGCTGTCACCCCCACCCTCAGGAGATGTACCCCTGGGTGGGGAAAACTGTGATTCCATGCAACGGCATCGACCTGATCCTCGGCGATCACAAAGGTTTCATTGTCATCTCCACCATAGTCGACTTGCACGGAAGAGATGTACGTGGACATTGACATCTGCAAAGACAATGGAAACGTCATCTTAATCATTGCAATAAATCATGTGACCCAGCCCATGTGACTATCACATGATCAGGAGTTACACCCAAGAATCTCAAGAATCTTTAAGCAAGTTTTTGATTGTTAAGTTTCTCCATCTACAAACATTTCAATGAGAATGGTGTTCACACTGATGCTTATGAGAATCCAAATGAGACTGTTAAACCTGCTTAACTGTTGCCATGGAAACCATTGGTAGTTTACATCAAAGTATATTGTGCTAACAATATCATTGTGAATATGAAATATTTGGCAGGGAACATGGGTTGTTCATTTTTACACAACAACACGTATGCTTTGCAAAACAATGAATTTTTTAATGGCGGTTGGGAATTTTGTCCAAGAAGGGTGCCAAATTCTTTTCACATAAGCTTTTATACTGTACGTTAACGATGATTGTGTCCTGACAGCCGAGCCGTAGCTTTCGTTTAAAAAATAATTTATAAATATATGGGAGCAAAGCTTGGCACCTCTCAAGAATATATCGGTGCATTGGTATCACAATAAAAGTAAGTGTCATAAATTTGCGGGAAAGTATAAACCTTTCACAAAATCATATTTTCATAAAATTCATTATTTATTACATCTTTTTTTTTCTACATATCAAACTAAAGAAAGAATGGGGTTTGTGCTTATTACAATAGGGCACGCACCATAATTGACAAATGTTTTACATAACTCAACAAAAATTAATTTCTTCTGTGTGTTTGTTTTATTTTGTTTGTATCGTTTAAAATAAAGGACAAACTCTTTCTTTTCCACAATATCCAGTACATTTGTGAACTATCTGTTATAAATTTGACGTGTATGATTACATAAATGGTACCCTGGAGTACCAAATAGAAATCACCAATTTGTTGAATTATTTATATTTTAGTACTGTGCCCTGGCCTGTGGGTTACAAAACTGTATAAAAATTGTGTTTGCAGTGTGCTTTACAATGTTCAAAAACTCTGTATGTGCAAAATGTATACTCTCATGATGTTATAACACTAAAGAGCATTCAAATAACAATTTCAGCCTCATTTTCACCCCACATTTTGTCCATTCATGTCTTTCTGCTGTGCATTGAAGAAGCCTCAGCACCATCACTTAAGAAAATGCTTTTATGGGCACAAAAGGGCGCTACACAATGCGGTACACCGGGGTAAAACGGTACCCTGGGGCAGCGCAAGGTGCATCACATACATGTACTTGTTATCATGAGGCATTTTGGATAATGTCCACATGATAAATGTCAGAAATATATGTTTTTTTATTTGGGTTATGAAAATAACCAAAATAGGAATAATCACATCCACACCCACAACAACAATAACACATGCACACACACACACACACACACACACACACACACACACACACACACACACACACACACACACACACACACACACACACACACACACACTACTACACACACACCATTTCTGCAAAACAACAGAGAATACACACTGAGCAACCCTTACAGTGTATGTAGTCCAATGTACAACTTTTGGCACATTCTCAAAGCCAAATAAAAGTTTCGTAGAAGTATATGGAGCAATGTACTATTCTGATGAAGTTTTTCATATATGTCAAAAAAGTATATTGTATGATCAAAGCTACATGTAATCTTGATTGCCAATTTCCCACCACCCTTAGAACAGTAGGATCACCTGAAATACAAGTAATGAGGTAATTAATCAAGTCCCTATACCAGGTGCGATTTGCCAAATTCTTGGCAACATTGTATTTCCCTTAACCACAATAATACATGTAGGCCATAAAAATAAACCTACGAAAATAGGATACTACCACAATAATAATGTTGTTTACTCTTGGTGAAAAATTTCCATTGTTTAACAGTTATGATTATCATAAATCAAAAATGAAATGTGCGATCAATGAATGATAAAATAGTAAGTATACAGAGTCACCAACTTCCAGGAAATCGTCACAAAAACTGTTGAGAGTTTCCTACTTGGCTCTTGGCACTGAGATGTATCAGAATCTAAAATTAGTGTAACCAAAAGTTTATTGACTTTTCACCTAGTTCCTACAAATGCCTGTCATTACAATTCCATGTGAGGAATTGGATTATTCAGTTTATTTCCAGACGAATATCAAAGATGATAATCACATTATATTGTTCTGTACTGTAACGAGCTACACACACGAATCGCAACACGCAAAGTGGGTCCTGCTTTGATAAACAGAAGCAGAGTTTTTTGTGACTCTCAATTTCCATACATAAAGAGAAAATAGCTAATCAGGAATGAATGAACAGGTGGGATCGCTAACGAAGCCATCATTTGTCAATAATCGTGATGGACCACTGTACGATTAAAGGGTTCCTCCATGACATGTTCACTCACATAATCTATTTTCAGTAGAAGTACATGTAAGCACCGTAAATATGGTTTTGTTCATGTTACGGGGGTAGCTCCTCACACTCTGAGGATTTAGTGGAGCAAAATTGAGTGACTGTCACTGGATGCCCTTCCTTTCGGCTGTGGGTTAAGCCTTTGGTCAACCAAGACCATCATGCAAGAAGGCAAGATTTGAACTTAGATGCTGGATGGCCGCCATTGGCTTTCTAGAGCCGACACCCTTATAGGTTGCACGCGCGTAAATAACACCGAAATCCAGAAAATGTGCATCCGACCCAACCCAAAGAATAAGAAATGTTAATTTGAATGGGCGCCTGCCAAGAGGGGGTGGATTTGATTAAGTATTAAATAAAATTTTCTGATAGGGGTTGAGTGGATCTTCATTGCTGTTACCGTGAAAGAAATTAATTGATTTGGTAGGAACTATTTTTTTGTGCCCATGAATATGGCTTTGAAATTCAAGTACACAAGCGCAAATCGCTGTGAAAATGCTAGGAATTTGTATAAGGGGAATTCCCTTGAGAAAATGCTGGTCAACAACACATTTCCTGAAGATCATCAATTGAGGAGTAATTGTTCAATCATTGAATGTTGGTTCCAATCTGCCCTAATTAATAGCTGATTTTTAATGAATTTTCAAAGTTGATGCTTTTAACATTATTTTCTATGGGGCTTGATTTACCTGCGTGCGACCTTATAGGTATATTTTCTTTTTAATTCTACCAGGATATCCAACTACCCTCCTCATTGGATTTCCTTAGACAGCAGATGGGGGTGATGGTTTAGCCACCGACAACCTGGCCCTGGGACAGGTAGTACTGGTTACCAGGATACACTAGCAGGCCCCCAAAGGAAACCTAACCTGATCTGTCAATAAATGACAAAATACAGTACAAGGCAGGAACAAATAACCTTTTTGTTTGAAACTCATATGACAGACATAATTGTATTCCTCATGTATGTAGTGAAATAAAATTTCCTACTTTCCTAACGACATCCTGTTTCTGTAATCATCACAATATGTCAATTTCAAAATTTAATGGACAATAAATTGACAATTTTGATCAAGAATGCTGATAATATCTCTAATATTGAGTACTGTATACAGTGCAGATAATTCTATTTTGTGGTTTCCAGGGCCATTGGGCAAGGAAAATACCACAAGAACCACACTTCTATAAATCACTTGTACATCTTTTTATTTTGGTGTTTTTGCAATTCCCTATGCTCTTTACTATAATTGACAAAATAGTATTTGCAAGAACAAAAACAGAACGCGGCCTGCAAAAACCACAAAAATGCAACAGTATCTAAACTGTGTGGTCATTCCTTTCCACATCACCTAACACAAAAATGATTTGAAACTCATATTTGAACTAAGAGCAAGACACTTGAGCAACATAAATAATGCACTGCACATGTTAACCCTCGCAGAACAAGTAACTGCAAATATCCTTTTAATGACAGCACACTTTTTTGCTTTTGGGACAGAGAGGATTAAATATAGTCATCCGCACTTGCTTGATTCACTCATCACTCTCAAAGTTTTCACATAACATCCTTATTAAGTGCAATTCATAAATATATTCCTAGAATGTAATAAAGATGTTAGGAGAATGTTTTAACATTTTTATTTCACCCCTAATTTTTCCAAAAGTCATATTTTTTAAAGAGAGAAGTCTTAAATCATGTCTATTCTAAGTTGGCAACAATTCGATATTAGAGCTGCATGTTCAGAATTATTATTACTGGCATACGGCAGTGACCTCACAGCACCCAAACCCACCAATTTGGACAAATTAATATGACAACATCAAGAGAGAGAGAGAAAAAGACATTTCTGACACAAACACAAACCAGTTTCCTTCAATTTAAAACTGACTGATCAAAACTCACGAGATCCAGCTACTCACTAGGCCTTTAAATATTGGGCAAAATTAATCGTGACTTGGCCGCAACACAGCTTGATATAACCACAACAATGCAATTTACTCTGATGTCATAACCACATCAAAAGCAATTAGGAGACAGCGCCAAACCACAACAAAGCAATCACAGAGAGGGCTCCCCACACTCGTACCAGTAACTCCAGCACAGTGTGGCTCAATGGTAGGCCCAGCAGGGGCAACTGAACTGAAATTGAGATGGGAGGGATGAAGCAGAGATGCAGGGATGCAGGTTATCCCCGCTGGAGCAACAGACTATATCTGCAATGAATTTTGACAGGATGAATATTAAGCCAATGCCTTCTGGAAGTTAACATTTACTTGTTACACCCTAGGAACTGACATATTTTGGGAAGCAATGGCTTAATTGCTTATGGACATCAGCAGTAGTACTGCAATTACAAGCTGAAAATTTATGGATGCTAGTTTGGAAGCTATATACATCTTCACTGAATCATAATGTTCAATTAAGATTGCATCCATCTCAACGTGGTAGCAACAAATTCCTCATGACCCAATTTCAACAATTGTGCAAATCACTTAAAAATATCATAAATGAATGATAGTTATGCTCTTAGAGAAATTACATATCTGATAATCATGACAACTTTTTGGTCTATCTATTTTTGCCACTCGGTTTGTAAAAGAAGAGACTGTGAGAAGTACAGGTAGTCATATTCCCAAAACAAGAAATTTGTTGTAATTTACTGCAAGGCAATTAAGAATTCAACACGAAACACCACTGCCTTGTTCTGATGTAAAGAGTTTAACTTATGAGAAATCTGTTTTGAATTGACAGAAGCAAGTATGTACAATTGTTTCTTATATCATTATTATTTATGTAATACACTGTACATGTATTGCAGACAATTTCTTGTACTGTATCAAATTATCTCTAAATATGTAAATCTGAACAAAACTGTTTATGTTTTCTTAATTTGCAATTACATAATATTTATGGAAGTGCATCTAAGGAAAGTCACGCAACCACTGGCGTCAGACTGGGGATTTTATCATGGTACATACATGTATAGGCTTATATTGAAAAATTTACGTGCATGTTTGTTCCCAACCCCAAATTATTTGGCTCATTCATTTCTGACCCCTCAAAGTGATTTGGTTCATTTCGCCACTGCATGCATTCTTGAAAGATGAGTTATGCCAACTGCTGAATGGTGACGTACATGTACTTTGGCAATATAAATCAGCTACATTCTGGCTGCACATTAATGTTCAACAAATAATTATCAATCAGAAGCGATGGGTCCCTGTTCAGAGATGACATAAAGACATCATCGCTGGTTAAAATGGTACTTCTTCAAGGTCATCTCTTATATAAGACTGACTGGGATCATCAGGTCCTTGTCAATGCTAATGCCAAGGTCATCCAAATTAGTTTGTACACGATTATCCCCGACTCCAGTAGGGAAGGTATTCCAAGATAATGGCTCATGTGAAGCCAGTTCAGCAGGTGGGTATTGTCATGCCATGATCAGCGATTACAGGAAGAAAACAGTTCAAGGACACTCTACAATATGGTGAGGATGTAGGTGCCCCCCAACCCCACCTCCCAAACCGAAGAATGTTTTAGGTAATTGGTCCGGTACAGACAGGAGAGAAAGACAAAGATAGTATTTGCTTAAGATGGCAAAAATTTCAGTATATGTTAAAGCCCAAGTTTAGTTTTGGGGATTTTTATTTATTTGAAAGCTTGATACCCAAAGGTCATATCACATCAATAACAGATTCTGAATGTCTTTCGTTTTTATGCAATTAATTAATGAAAAATTTTGGGGAGACCCCCGAGATTTTTCGGTATCCCCCAAATTTTCGACTATATTTTACATTATACATCCGAAGGGTTAATGAGGTGTTAAGGATATTTGAGTTACACCTCATCTGAAAGAGCAGAGTCCGCTCTTTCTGATGAGGTACATGTATAACACGAATGACCGTAAAACCTTATTAACCCTTGATACATATGTAAATATAGTGAAAATCCGGTCCCCCCCCCCCGCCGATATTTCATTAATTATTTAAAAAAAACAAAAAAAAGAAAACATTCAGAATCTGTTATTGGTGTGATATGACCTTTGGGCATAAAGCTTTCACATAAAAAAAATCCCCAAAACTAAACTTGGGCTTTAACATATCCTAACATCTGCAGATAGTACAAAACATGGGACCAGGGTCTTCCTGCTTAAACATTTGTGTCTTTACAAAAATCAAATCCAACTTAACTTTCAACCAAACAGAATCAAGTATAGAAAACTTAAGATGCAACTTTTCATGCACGGGAAGCCAGAAAATCTTAAATTGTGTGAGCCTATTTTTCAAATTCTCCATGAACCTTAATAAAATACATGTTCAATGTTTTTGGCAACAGGTACAATATAACACAAAGATATTATTCAGATCTGAAGGCTGGTCTTTTGGGATAAAATAAAATTTCACAGTAATCTGAGTGAATATCATGCAACCTTTTGAAGTGGGAGGGGCAGGGGGAGGGGCAACATGCCATAGGTTGGTTGCAAGCCAGGCGAGTGCGTGGCTCGATCACAGGTGTCAGCTGTGCTGGTTTATGAGAACTCCCTCAGGAACAATCAGGAGCACATTGCATAACAACGAAATCTACAACAACAGGTGACAGTTATAATCCCATGAGATAATCAGAAACATGGAAACATTCCAGAGTTTTCCTCCCATTGTTCCAATCACCACAACCTTGACTCCTTGTTCATTTCACATTGACGTCTACGATGAGGAATTTGTTTTGTCATTTTTTTTTCTACAATTTGACAACAACAAGGGCATGTAAAGCAAAGATGCCAATCTCTTATGAATGAAAAAAGTATTTTTGAGGCTGAAAAAATGTATTGGTTTGGAAACATTATTTTCACATTTTTCAAAAGAAGTGTTCACAAAGTGATCTGAAAAAAATAAAGTATTTTGAGGCATTTTGCCCAAAAATCAAAAGTATTTGCCACCTGGAAAAAGTACTACTGTAAATACTGCAAAAAAAAGGGGGACGGGGGACAGTTGGCATCGCTAGTAAATATCTCAGATCGTACAATGCTAAAACAAACACTTACTTCTTAGCACAATTTGTCAAAACAAGATGAAAGTAAATTCTTCAATGACATATTATCAAATTGTTCTGACACGGTACAGAATGAGGCTACTGCAAGACTGCTGAGATACCTGCTGGTTGATATTTTCTTTGTTATGGTAGTGCCCACTATCTTGCCTACTAGGTGTTATTAAGCACACATGCAAATTGTAGTATCAGGCATAAACAATGGAGTGTATCAGTGAAGATGACTTTCAAACTCACTTTTGCCTGCACTACTTACAAATGTAGCTACATTCAGTAATGATATACAGTGTATCTTCATCTATTTAATGTGGCCAAAAAAACCCTGTCTATTGCAAACGAGCCCCTACCCCCCCCCCAACAAAACAAACAAAACATTTTAAGAAGTACCAATATTATGTTCCTGAAATTACAGCGCTCTTTTATTCAAACAGCATGATTATTTCTGAACATATATTGTAAATTTATTTAAACACCCTCTGAACACTTGTATCATAATTTATGTCACAAACTGTATCAAAAAAAATAATAGCAGTTATAACTAAAACATACAAAACACATAAATCACATTTGATAGATGAAAGACAGAACTGAACATAAAATTGAATTTTACAGACAAACATATAGGCTACATGTATTCATTCAATTCAGTATGCATACACGACATGTAAACAAATTGTATGAAACTGGCAAATGCACACTGTATGGTCTAACAAACACATATAAAGAGGTAGACACATGCATATAAACATATGTGGAAGCAGACACACATGTATGCACACAGACACACATACATGCATACACACATGAAAACACATGTACACTCCCAACATACACACCCATACACACACACACATACACACTGACAGACACCCAAACATACACACACACACACACACACATACACACTGACAGACACACAGACATCTTGATGTGCATACTTACAGACAGACTGAAATCTATGACTTTGTTCACTTCTGCATGTGATGAGTGGTTGAATTGAATTGAACTGTCATGAAGCTCTTCTGTCATATTCACTTTGATGGTCTTGCTATGAACTGAACATTGAGAGAGGAGAAACACAAAAGTTGATATCTTAGGTAGATCACAAATGTCATTAAACACAGTTTCAGAGAATCGAAAGTACAGCATTATTATGTATAATATCCAAATCAAATATGTTTTAACTGCTGAGTTCTATGAAAATGCATGAATCTCTTTGGTTTATGAAATCAGTAATTTCGAATTTCATTACTACTGTTTACATATTAGGAGTAATATCCAGGACAGATCTTAAAAGGCTTACGGAATTGATAAAATTAGAAATGACCCTGTTGAAAACTACTAACAAAAGGCTTACGGAATTGATAAAATTAGAAA
>JZLH01S0241193.1:23389-49922 GCA_001188425.1 Eucidaris tribuloides | reverse complement strand
CTTTAAAATGATATATAGCATTTGAAATATACGCAAAAGGAAAGGGGCGAAAAACGCAACCGAAAGTTCAATTTTTAGACAGCGCGCCAAGGAAGTTAACGGAGAAATTGGCGTTCAAAGTTTCACCATGAATTCAAACTCAGTCGGGCGCGGATGCGCCCTTGAATTAGTGATATAATTCCTAAAAAGTCCTTAGCAACCGGGGCTTTACCTGCATCAAAAAAGATGAAAATTGGCATGGTGACAGACTGTACTCTTGTCCAGTTGTATGCAAAATGTCAAGTTCATTTATTAATGTTTACAGTGGAAAGTTTAATGATGAATGTGACAATGTAAAACGGAACTACCGCTAATCTGCAGCCATTCGGCGCAAATGTGTCGCTACAATCATAGCAATCTTTAATTAATTAATCTTAATATACTTTATTATGGAAAAAGTGTTCATGTTTTTTATATTGATGATGTCCTAAAAATTCTGAAAAGAATAACAAACAGAAACACCGTGTGTAAATTTAACGCTACAACCCAGTTCTTGCTGTCATTTGCTGCGGCAATTATACCAACGGCAGTTTTTGTTGTCATTTCCAGTTTTATGAGAGAACATCACTTTAGTTTTCACTTGAGTCATGTAAGAATTGAAGAGGACGAATAGTTATACGAGATCGTTATTTGTTAAGCCTGGAAACCAATAATAATTTGTGTAAGATCGTGCTTTCTGTATTTTTCTCATAATCAAAACACACCACCTTTCCTAGCAGAAATAAAAGTACTTCCATAGCAATACATGAAATCCTTGTATGCTACTGGTTCTTTTTTTTTTATAATTATCCATGTGTTTTGCTGGTAGAAGTACAAGACTATGTACATGCATATAACTATGTAGTATGGGTATGCAAGTTTCTCATAGACCCTTTTATGCTTCTTACGTAACTCTCATCTCCCTGAACAAAAGGAGTTTGAAACGCTTTCTATAGACAGCGGATTATCACGCGTAGCACTGCCTGGCCGAGATCCGGGCTATTGTTTTCTTTTTCAATAGTTGTTTGTGTATTATCCACTTTACCAGTTGCAAACAAACTAACTTGAAAGAGAGAACACTCGCCGTTTTCAGTTTCAGCAAGATACAATACTTTCTTTAATTATCTCAACTCTGAGATGCAAACCAATGTAAAAAGGGAGGCACGAAAATAATTCACACCTCTCTCTGCGGTAGCGTCCACTTTATATAAATCTGTGTTGTGATCGACACTGGATTGTTGAAAGAGAGATTACGCATTTTTGTTCTTAAAATTTCCCTATAGCATTCCGAAATCAAACAGAGAATTCCAAACAATTTCTATGTCAAAAGCGTGGGATGCTCGGGCGTTTGATTACAGGGGAAAAAAAGAGTGTGTTTAATGAATAGAAATTCTACACGAGCGTTAGGACGGAGTAGCTGTACCCCTCTCGAGCTTATTCGAATTTATTTTCATTCATGTTGTTTGATTAAAAAGTAAAGCATTACATGTTCACGCATACAGTCACACACCAAGTATGCTGTCTGTGAAAAAGCTAGCTAGGATACTACGCCGCGTGCCGATGTCACGTGACACTGTCCTTAGCAACCCGGTTTCGGACGATCGTTCGCTCGAACGACAACTTGACCCGTCGAAAAGGGTTTGGAAAATCGCTGTTTTGGGGTATTTAGAATTTGAATCCAAAGCTGAAACTCACACATTAGATAGAATAGATATCAAACTTTTCAAAACTGAAATAAAAACAAATTCACCAAAATAGTGGTATGGGTTGGTTTTTGGCGTTTTCTGTGATTTCGTCCGTTGCGACTTTTGCCCCCTACCGTCGGAGCGGCTCACATATATGGCATTAATGCATTTGGTGGAAAGTAGACAATAGAGACAATAATAGTAGACAATAAATTATATGAGAAGTACATGTAGTGTATTTCTGTTGTGTAGATGTGGAATGGCAATACAAACAAAAAATCTTAGCAATTTCAACTACATGTATCTCATCAGTTACTTGTAAGAAATCAGCCAAATAACAACCAATTATATCAATTTCCTTCTAGATGAATTCCATCCAGGACATTGCAACACCTGCCTATGCACAGCTTGTTAAACTCCAAGGACGGGAGAATGAGAATGCCACTGTGTCCGCAGCCCCGCCCACACAAGGAAAGGTAAAATTCCATTCTAATATGATTATGAGCTTTTGAGAGGATAATTGGCTTAACCCATACAGTTACCATTTTAGGAAGCAAAATTTGAAATTTTCAAAGTCCATGAGAAGGTTTTTAAAATTGTGAGTGACAAGACAGTACTTTACCCTATATTAACGACAAATTTCGCGACCATGCCGCCACGCAAAATTTTTTGATCGCGTCGCTCACTGACTTTTTACTTTCAAGTCTTGCGCATCTTTTGAAACCGTTTTCGCGAAAATCGGACGTACCGTTACGACGCTGCGCAACTTTTTATACATGCATGTAAACCCCAAAATCGCTCAAAAACGTGATTTCGTGTACAAAATCAATGCAAATTGGCTTTTCAGCCAAAAATCATACATGTATGATTATTTTTGCTTTGACTGGTTGAAATGGATTAATTTTATGCTGTTTATGATTGCAAAAGTGTCCCCAACGAATTTCATCGAAAAAACGATAGAAAACAAAAGGTCGAAAAAACAAAAGAAATACATAAGAAATTCACAAAACAATAAAATACATAAGAAATTAATTCCAATTCGGCAAATTTTTTTGTAGATAATTGTGAGAAATGTCAGAATGAATATTTTTACAAAAAATTAGTGTTCTACTAGCTGTTGTAAGTGAGTTATAGGCGAAAACATAATTTCATGCACTTATTTGCATAATTAATTACTTAAAAAATGAAAAAATTGAAAATTTTACTATACAGTCGTGTAGTTTACAACCGACTATATGCGCATCCAAAGTTTTCGCGGTGATCGCGCGAGCCGCGGCCGAGATCGTGAACGGGGGGGGTCAAATTGACCCCCCCCAGTAAAAACCTGGTCTGAAATAGCCCAGTTAAAATAGGGTTAAAGCTCAACTTAAGTTGTACTTACTTACATGTACACCTATCATCTGTTTTGGGACATAGGCCACCAACAAGAATCCTCCAACAAGGCTGGTCCTGTGCCAATCTTTATCTTTCCACAACATTAGCTGTACATGGTAAAACAATTTGTGTGTGTGTGTGTTTGATATTGTATTTCTCAGGAAGACTGAAAATAACATGCTCTTAACCCTTTGCACGCAAATGTAGCAATTTTGCATATTCATACAATTAAATTCAACAATAGTAATAATTAGTTTTCTCCATTATGTTTGTACTAGAAAAGCTAGCAAACGGCCATAATACTTAAGCGACATCTATAGAATTATTACCAGTATCAATGGTGCAATAAAGAAAGTAAGATTTAAGGAAAATATTAAAATAACAATCGTCATTATCATCCCTTAGTTAGAATTAATTCAGCACGCAAAGAGTGAAACACTTTCATTTTTGAGAAATTTATGAAAAATTTAAAAGTCTGGGGTAACCTGATCATTTTGCCATTTGAAATGTAGTCGTTGATAATAAGTACATGCCTTTGTGGAGTGCTAGGTCAGTTCAGAAAGATTTTTCCTGGTGTGACATCATAGACTTCTGCACAGTTGCCATCTACACATGGCGACATACAGATTGATTCAAATTTATAAAAAAAAAACAATCATTTAAGTTAAGAGGCTTAAATAAATTTGTTGTAGCTGTTATTGCTTTTCTAAATAATGTTTTGGATTCACTGAATCATGGAGAAGGTCTTCTTTAAAGTGATAGGCTAACATTGTGGAGCTTCAATTTAAAAAATTATCAAACTTTGATATCTGCACTACATAGTAGTGTTTGAATGGACAAATAAACACCCTAGAATACAAAAGTTTGGAAAGTTACACTGCTGATGGCAAGTTATGCATGAATAAACAATTAATACTCGGGGCGAGTAGAAAATAGCGTAGGTGTACACACAATAAGTCTATGGGAGGAAATGGGCAGGTGAATCCGGTCAACTTACGATTTTCACTTTTTTAAAGCACTAAATAATCATTTTGAAATACAATTTTTTCAGGGCTTCATTTTTAGACCTTATCAAAGACACTGGTAGCATGGGGAAACATGTAGCTCAGAATTTTTTAACTATGGTAAATGTTGGACAGTACCTTTAAGGGTTCTTTTACAATCATGGTACATGAAGGGTTTTTTTTGGGGGGGGGGAAATAAAGTCTTTTTTTCTTCAGTAAACTGTTTTTTATGTTGTGATGAAGTTAAATGAAAGATCTTTAAATTTTTTGAGGCATCAAGTCTCTTATTTATTTATTTATTTATTTTTTTAGATTACGCAGGTTAAAATTACATACAGACAAGGCATTTTTTTGCAGGTGTAGGTAGACCTAAGGCTATCCAATGGTCAGACATACAAAGTTTTGAAGAAAGGTTTTCTAATTTTTGAAAAACGCAAAAAACTACATCGTACCCTGATTTTAAAACAACCCTTAAAATCTGTCACCTCGATGACCTCATAAAGCCAGTAATGACAAGTTATGTGGAAAATAATCTAAGAAGGATCACTGCTTGTCTTCCAGTTTGAACCTAAGTCTAGTCGTCTTGTGATGATGACCCTAACGGATGGTCACCAAGTCATCCAGGCTATGGAGTACAGACACATACCAGTCCTGAGTGTTGACCTCCCTCCAGGCACGAAGGTGAGACTCTGAGATATCGGTATCATTGTTGATGTGAAGGATGACAGGCCCATAGCTGCCAACCTGTCAGATTACATCCAGTTAATGATAAATTAGATAGAATGCTTGATCTTTTTTTAATGATTCAGAAAAAAGAGTGATCCAACAGGATTTAAACCTGGAACCTGTTGATATCCTTAGTGTTCATCTCCCTCCAGGCAGGAAGGTGAGATGGTGAGATATCAGTATCATTGCAGAGATGTCAACCGTTACGGATTCTCCGTATTTGTTCCGCTTTTATTGCCTTTGTTACGGCGTTACGGTAAATAACCAAAATGTTACGGAAAACCAAAAATCAACATACGTGTGTGACTCTGGCAATGAGTGCATGATCTCAGCTCAATGCGTGCGCCATCAAGCCGTTGAGCTTCTATAGATCAGAGCGCACACACATTTGGATCACTGATTGAACGATACCTGAACCCGCTGTGGCCGTGGCAGTACTGTGGTACATGCAGTGCACTAGAGCTCACGCATGCAATCACTGTATATGCAAATGCGACGCGCGTGCAGTGTGACGAATTCATGTGTGTTACATGTACTTACTGAAAGTGAAGTCGGACTGTGATTCGATATTCGACCTTTCGTATTTTTTTTCACCATCATGGCTCCGAAATCTGGAGCTCAAGTTTGATCAAACAAACATTTAAAACATGTTTGCGAATTATAATGATGGTCATTTTTCGACCTGAGGCTGAGCAAGAAGGACAACTTAACCATTGCACACGATGTACAGCACTCAGCAGACTTCTCAACGGGCGACGGGCCACGAGCCACGGGCGGCCACGGGGGAGTTCAGGCTGGACATTACCTTACGCAGCGATCGTCAGAAGCTTCAAAAACATGAAGAAATGTGACTCCTTTCACTACTTGTGTGCAACAACAAAGTCATCTTTCAATAACAAGAACAAAGGCCTGCAAACTTTAAAGGTATGGTGCTAATGGCGATGATGTATTATGCTGTTGTTAAGCCCAAAAATTCTTAGTCCCACATACAGTGATTGATGTTGGGTAATGAAAAATCTCAACATCGACTCAAACTCGAAATGCGTGTGATGAACATTTGCAACATCAAATGTTGGGAGGTCTGTGTATGTTTGTTAAAATGTTGCTGCGCGGGCATGTGTTCCTGAGAGACCCACGTTTGTTCCTGACAAATGCGGTCAATGTTCCTGACAACCATCCTTTGGGGTTGGCATCTCTGTCATTGTTGCTGTGAAAGATGAGAGGTCCATTCCAAGCGGGTTTGCTGTTCATCTCTGTATTATCAAATTGAATTAAATTAGTGATAAATTAGATCAAATGCTTGATCTCTTTATTTTATTTTTAATGACTCAGGAAAATGAGTGTCAAGATTTTAACCTGAAACCTATTGATATGATGACATAAATGGTACCCTGCGGTACCAACTAGAAATCCACCAATTTGTTGAATTATTTATCTTTTTTAGCACTGTACCCTGGGTTACAAAATTATGTACAAGTTATGTAATAAGTGTGAAAACTTTAGCTACATTTTTACCCCATTTTTCGTAAGTTTATGTCTTTTTGTTGTGCAGTGTGCACTTGTGCTCTCTGCATCATAACCACTGATTTCAGTGATCATAACCGAAGAAAATACATTTCTGGATGCAAGAGGGTGCTGCACAACTCGGTACACAGGGGTACAATAGTAACCCCAGGTAGCGCGTGGTGCATCATATCCTGAGTGTTGATCTCCCTCTAGGCACTAAGGTGAGACTCAGAGATGTCGCTATCATTGTTGCTGTGAAATATTACTGGTGCACTCTGAGCGGATTTGCTGTTGACCTCTGCATTATCAAATTAAATCAAATTAGTGATTAATTAGACCAAATGTTTGATCTCTTTATTTTATATTTAGTGACTCAGAAAAAAGAGTGACCCAACAGGATTTGAACCTGAAATCTACCCATATCTGGTTAGTGGCAAATAAACAGCAGCATTGCTGTTACCCAGCATAGACTGGTTGTAGTGCTGCTGACCAGATATCAGTAGGCTTCAGGTTTGAGTCCTGTTCGGTCACTCTTTTTTTCTGAGTCATTAGGAAAAAAATCAAGTAGTTTATCTAATTTGTTATTAATTGGATAATAAAGAGATGAATAGCAAACATACTCTGCATCATAAATTCTATCTGCAAGCCTGTCATACAATAATGTACAGATATTGAATGGTACAGGGTGTAATATAACATTCTTTGGACCGTCAGGGAGTTATATTTTCCCTCGTGATCATATTTTCTCTGAGCGCTGCGCGCCTCGGGGAAAATATAATCCCTTGGAAAAATATAACACCCTGACGGTCTAAAGATTGTTACATTACACCCCCTACCAGTTGATATCTGTTATATTAGATGGCCTTGATTACGCTTATAGTGGGTGATTTCAAGTTCGGTGTTGGTGTTGAGGACAGAAAATCAACACTGAGGTCAGTTTAGCAGACGATACCGATTGCACAACACGTAGTGACGTCACACGCATCTCACGGTGTTGGCTGAAAGTTACGCCAATGGCGAAAGACAGTTACGCCAATGGCGAAAGACAGTTACGCCAATGGCGAAAGACAGTTACTTTTTCTCTATTTCCATAGGGAAGGTAAATGTGACCCGTCACGCCAAAAGGAGCCACAAGTCGTTTTTTGTGCCCAGTTGTTTTTTGCCATATTCTTTATCTCCATATTCCAAGCTTTATCTTGGTATATTGCATGTTGCATAAAAGCAAGTATACCCAGAGAAATTCTACTTCAAACAAGGAGCTTTCACCGTGTCACGAAAATCTACTTTACGAGAAAACCGCTGTCAAAGTCAGCGTCCGTTCAAAATGCGAAACCGCGATCGCGCTGAAATTCTGATAAAACCGAGGGTAAAAACTTTCTAGCAACAGTACGTTTGCATTGCTCATCATTCTTGAAATTTTGGATTTGGAATTTATAGGTTTGGAGAAAGTGCTATTTTCAGTTTGAACAAATTTGGTAAGATTTTAATGCTCGTTTGGTGTTTACCAAAAACACATTGGGTTCTTGACCATCTGCGTTATTTCCGCTCGGTGCATGTACCTTTCGAGGCGGGTGACCATGGACGCCAGACACTTGGGGGGGGGGGGGGTCTTAGGATGAGAGATTTGACACAATAAATTTCCACAAGTAGTAATTGCTTGTAAGTCGACTGTTCATACTAATTTGTAAAGTTCGAGATTAAATAAACTGAGATTCTCAAGGGACACAATAACTTCTTATTGTCTACTATATCGCAATTCAATTGATGCATAACTGCGCCAGCAGTCCAGAGTACGCGCAAGAATTAGACCCCCTATAATTAACACGCCGACAGACATGACAGGAACCCGCTTTGCATAGTTATGATTCTGTCCTCTTTGACGGCTCCACGCGTTTAAGTGCCTATTCAACTAGATTGAGCCAGCTTTTATGCATCCGTAACAAAAGAACAAAAGAACCTGTGAAAGTTTTAATTGATTGTGCACATACTTGGTGTAGTAGTGGGGATTACAAATTACATGGATAATGAAAACGTGCATGTCTTAACTCTAAACCCACCACGTTACAAATTCTTTGGCGCAGCAAATACCTTCTCATGCTGCATCGGCATTAATTTGTACTTTGTTGATTTAATATTGACGCAAAATATAGTGAATCTAATGTTTGCAGATTAAAATGTCGAAAAAAATCGGAAACTGCAAACAAATCGAGAAAATAATAACAAATCAAGTTCAAGTTAAGGATAGCTTGTCAGTCGGCACGTTCGTAAAAAATGGAATCACATCAATCACGATACGTCATGTGACACAGCTCAGCCAATGAGCAGCCGTCTTGCGTTGCTAGGGGCGCGGCCTAACTGACTCGGATTTTCGGTGTGTTTTTTTTTCGCGAAGTCGAATGGAAGGCTCTCAGAAAAACGTTAATATTACCCCTTTCCCGTGAGTATTTTGATCTGAAACTTTCACAGTACATGAAAGAGACTTTGAAGATTTGATTTCGGTCAAAAAAATAATTTTGACAAATTTGACCTGTTCCGACAATTTTGCTCATTTTCTCTTAACCATTGCCACTTGTGGCTCCTTTTGGCGTGATGGGTCACAAATATCAGTTTGACTAATTATGTCAATTTTTAAGGGGAAAAGGTACTTTCAGCGGATTGCGTTGCACGGTGAAGCTTTCTCCATAGCCAACACACACACGCATGGTCGTATTGAACCATAAGAGGGCACCAGACATTCAAAAAATATATTCATTTCACCAGTTGGGAAAATAGCTGGGAAAATACATGTATAACATTTACGATCCTAGCAAAGCATATCATGTGATGAACTGTGGACCAATCACATCTTCATAGCTGTATTAGCCATCTAATATTATAATTCATTCTTTTGGGGGCTTATGTAATTAGCTCAGACGTAAGTAATGATTCTCGGGTATTTGTAACCAAGTAGACAGTGGCATTACTGATACCCAGCATAGCCTGGTGGTTGTGCCGTTGACGAGATATCAGTAGGTTTAAGGTTCAATTCCTGTTGAGTTACTTTTTTTCTGAGTCATAAAAAAAATCAAATATTTGAATCTAATTTATCATTGATTGATAATACAGAGATGAACAGCAAGCTTTCTTGGTTTACAATGTACAGTCTCTCTGAAAACCTTTTATTTATCAATACAGGTCTATTGTTTTGACAAAATGAAACAGTGCACTCTCTTGATTGGAATAAGAAAAACGGGTGCCAATGTTTCCCCACTGCAGTGTACTATAAAAAAACTGATTTAACAAAATCATACAACATTTATCTTCTTCTTGCAGTCTGTCAACCATTGCCTTACAGCATTGCAAATTCATGAATAAGTGCCTGCATACCAAAACTTGTTCTTATTCTTTGTGGTTAAATTTCCCCAAAGAGAGAGGGCTTCGTATTATTGGTCAGCACACTATACAACTGGTTTATTAATTGAAAAATGAGCTACTCCTAAAGAATGGAGTATTAGTATTGTTGTTATGTTTATTGAAATTGTGACTACTGTATTATTATTAATGTTGTTGACTTGTTGTTGAGTTGTTATTTTGTTATTGATTTACACTCCGATCTCAGTTATCTGGCCACGTTGGGACCAGCAGTTATCCGGATAAGTGATATGGCCGGATAAGAGACATAGTGTACAAACACAGCACTTTCTATATAGCAATATTAGGGTGGGTGGGTGGGAGGGGGGGGGGGTGTTGAGGTAAAACATGTCATTACCCATAGTATTACAAACCACAGATTATGCACAAATTGTAACAGACATTGTAAAAGTGACACTTTATTCATTCTTCCCCTGATACCCAGCAGGTCTTTGTGTACACTTCTGAAAAAGGGGTATCAATTATTAACAGTGACTAGTAAGTAAATTGTTCGTATAATAGATCCAGTAAACTGATGGCTGATATCTGATATCTGTATTAACTTACATGTACCTAAGATTTAACTTTATCCCACCATCCTCCCAGATTCACCTGTCTGGTAAGATGCAGTGCAGACTAGGAGTGATACTACTGACTTCAGCACATGTCCGCATCCTGGGTGGAGAGGTGGAGGGCTTGAAGGAAACCAACAGCCAAGAGAAACTACTGGCCAAAGCAATGTAAGAGAAGGGATGGGGCTAGGTGGTGTTTTACCAGATGTAGATAAAAGAGGAGAAAAAAATACCAAAAAGCACTTTATGTGGAGGAAAAAAATGATTATTTACTAGATATAATAGAATGACCTTGGGATTAATTCTTGTTATATCCTACATCAAAATATTTCCTTGTTAGACTGGCCAAGCATGATTTACTTGACATGAAATAGTTTCACTTTTGATTACACAGTCGGTCAGAATCGTGCCGTCGCGATTCAGAAATTTCATGGATTTGCATTTATCGTGATAACACAAGTCGTAGCAATGACTGAAGTCATGATCATCAACACTGTGGCTCCATGGACATATTAACATTTTTATATTTTCTTTCATAAATACAAAGCTCAGTGTAATTTTCTGTGTGCACATGACCCAATTTGTGAAATGGTATGCATTATTAAAGCTGGAGTGTCAAGCGGTTAGATCAATTCAAAATGGCAATCTTAAAAAAAAATACAGTAAATATACATGTATGATCCATAAAAATATAAAATTAAAGGTTAGTGACATCATTGGGAACACTTGAAAATGCCTCAAGAACCAAATGAGTTGAAATGTATACCAACTATACACTAACTGGAATGGATCTCCCAGCTGGAAGGATTTGTCTGTAATTTGTTTACTTAAGGAGAATCAAGCATGAACATTCTAGTATTGTATTTTTTCCGGATGATAAAAATAAGACACAATAGAAAGCCACACAGCAGGTTTGCCTGCACGAGGGACAATAGACATTAGTTTATTCTAGAATGAGTCAACATTTGACTACAAGATTTTCACAGGATAATCCTGGATAGTTTACTTGATTCTAGAGTAGTTTCAGCCCAAGTTGAGGACTACCCCCATCATGTTCATTTACCTTTAAAGTAAAGACACTGAAAAGCAATTTTACAATGTCAGCAAAAGTATTTTGTTTCTTCATAATTTATATGAATTTATCAAAATTAAAACTATCAGTGTTGCTGAACAAGTAATTTTTCATTGAGGGAATGAGGAAATCAAGCAACTGGGTGTGGGATGGGATGTGTGGGGGTGCGAGGAGGTTATAGTAACAGTTCAGTATGGATACATGCAGTACATGTGTTTTCTTACACAAACTATTTTCAAAATTGCTATAATTTGAATTCTATTTTCTGTAGTGGTGTCGAGGTTCCACAGGGTAGTGCATCCTCCAATCAGAATAGACCACCAGCCACCGGCCAACAACCTGCCAATCCCCCGTCCGGTCTTTCTGCTGCCTCCTCACAACGTGGTCCGGTCACTTCAATGACTGCATCAAATGTGAATGTTGGAAGCTCTGCTTCCCACAAGTCAAACAATCCACAACAAACAAGGTATGTACAGGGCACTCCCGTTAGTTATAATGAAGTCCTCGGGACCGACGCTTTTATTTCGTTAAATATCGAAATTTCGTTGTAACTGAGCAAATAAAACATACAATGAAAACACTGAAATTTTGTGTGTGTTGTGTCTTATTACATTGACCATGTTTATTGTACTTATAATAACAGGAGAAAGGCAATGTTAGGCACTTTGATGTGGCATAAATTAATTGACTGTGAAACCTGTTCTCTCAATCACGAACACACTCACAGCGGCACACGAGGCGATCAAGTGTCATCGCACTACCTTCCGAAATTTCTATTTCGTTGTAACGAAACGCATTTCTTATGTATTTTATTGAACATTGGGCTTGGAAATGGCTTCGTTGTAATGGGAATTTCGCTATAACCGTGTTTGTTGTAACCAAATTTTTCGCCACACACTTCAATGGTAATGATTTTGGGACCAGAACTTTTACTTCATTGTATCGAAATTTCATTGTAACCTTGTTCGTTATAACGGGAGTGCACTGTATCATGTTTTGTGATCTCTATACTCTCAATTTCATAAATCTCCGTTGGTTTCAATATAAGTTTCATGCTCTGCCATCTTTCCGTTCTTTAAGCTGTTTAACCCTATTTTAACTGGGCCACTTGAGACCAGATTTTTAGTGGAAAGGGGGGGGGTGTCAATTTGACCCCCCTTCAGATCTTATCTGCAGATTGTGCGATCACAGCCAGATGTAAACTACAAGACTGTAAAGTTAGAGTTTCAAATATTTTTTTTCTGTTTTTGAAATAATTAATTATGCAAATACATGTAAGTGCATGAAATTATGTTTTCGTGCAGTTTAATGCTAATTTTTGGTGAAAATATTCTTTCAGCCATTTCTTACAATTATCTATCCAATTCTGACATGCATGTATGAAAAGTTGCGTAGCATTGGGACGGTATGTCCAATTTTCACAACAATGGTCTCAACAGATGCGCAGGACTTGAAAGTAAAAAGTCAGCAAGCAATGCGGTCAAAAAAATTTGCGCGACTGTATGGTTACAAACTTTGTCGGGGGGGGGGGGGGCAATTTGACCCCTCCAGTTAACATAAGGTTAACAGAGCTGTTAAGTGGATTACTGATCAATAACAATAATTTAATGAATAGCCTAACACTGTTTTTACAGATGAATAAAATTTTGTGACAATCAATTGAGAAAAATAAGCCAAAACAATTTAGAACTCTGATATCTGGGTTATGTAATAATAATAATAATAATAATAATAATAATAATAATAATAATCACCAATGAGATCAATCTCAATGCGCTTGGATATTATTACCCTGGTCACTAGGATACATTTGTAAACTGCACAAAGATGTGCACTATTTCCACTCCCTGGGGAGTATTCCTAATTAGTATTCCTAGTAATGCATTTTAAACGAATAAATACATCACCAAGAATACAAAAGTTTTGAAAATGATGGTAATGCTATCAAGATGTCAATGAATGATTGATAATAAACATCAACTAGATGTTTTATTCTGACACTACAGTATGTCCTGTAGTAAAACTGGTCTCTCATAGATATGATTTTCACTTCTTGAAAGCACATAATAATTGTTATTAAGTCCAATTTTTTGGATCATGAAATTATATAAATCCTTAAATTTATGCTTTCTTGAAATAGAAGTCTACACAAAATAATTTTTATGATTTTTACTGGTCAATATAGAGATGAACTTAAGGTAAATGACGTGATTGGGGGTAGTCCTCAACTTGGGCTGAAACTACTCTAGAATCAAATACCGGTAAACCATGCAAGGATTCTCCTGTGAAAATCTTGTAGTCAAACGTTGACTCATTCTAAAATAAACAATGTCAACGTCACTCGTAGCACGGAAACCTGCTGTGTGGCTCTCTATGGGGCTTATTTTTATCGTCCCCGGCATAAAATAAGATACTCCTATGTTTATGCTTGATTCTCCTTAAGTAAACAAATTACAGACAAACCCTCCCAGGTGGGAGATCCACTCCTGCTAGTGTATAGTTGGTGTAGATTTCAACTCATTTGGTTCTTGAGGCATTTTCAAGTGTTCCCAATCATGTCACTAGCCTTTAACAGGACACAGGTGTTACCACTCTTATTGTTTTTCCAATGTTTGAGTGGAAAGTCATATTCATAGGGCTTCTGTAGAAGCCTGTCATGCACAAGGAGTTAAAATTGGAAACAGTGCTGAACAGTGCCTCTAGTAACTGATGGTAGCATAACTGATACCTTAGCACTGATGTTAACACCACCACATCTCACCTCTTTTTAACATAACTGACACTGTAATGGTACATTTTTTGGTTTTCCTCCAGGGCGGTGACATTGCATGCATCTCATCATCCATCTAAGACAAACACTGTCAAACAAGAGCCACCTTCCCAAGGTAGAACACGGCAGTCAAGCCTGGATCAGTGGTCCTCAAAAGCGGTTCACAGACGGAATGAGGATTATTTAATGGACGATGATGATGACGCTTTTGATGAGTTGATGCTTCAAGAATTGGAGATGATGGAAAGCCACGCCCCCAAACCTCATCCGCCTGGTGATAAACCAGTAAGCAGATGAAACATACTCAACAAGTATTCTACACTCATGGGTGATACTGTCATCACCAAAAATTGGGCAGTTTTTCCACATTTGTTATTCTGCTGTCCAAGCAAATTACAAATAACGATTTGTCTTGCCATATTCCAGTACTAGGGGTAGGGAGGAGGGAAGATCAGGGCTAGGGCTAGGTTTAAGTTCAGAATTAATGATTGTGGACTGGTTGGAGCCACTGCTGCTGCAGTAAATGTCTTAAAATTATTCCAATAGGCTCAGGGGCAGTTTTAAAGACAAATCCATTCTTCTAAAGGTGACCTGAGATGCCCACCTGATCTTGTGTATTAATTAAATCAAAATAATAATTCCATGTAATCACTGTAGTGAGTTAATCTTTAATTACTCTGAATTGCTTCAACCTATTTTCAGTGCTATAATTTTAATGTTATCCATTCTAATTTTCTGATTCAAAACAGACAAGAAAAATGCAAGTGAAGAATGATGGTGATTGGGGAGCAGAGGATGAAGATGAACTGTGGTTATTACACATGGAACAGGAAGAGAGCAACCAGCATCGGCAAAATCAATTGTCAAATGAAACTCCTCAGTCTCACCCACATAGTACAACTCAAGCTAACCAATCAGTATTCAATAGACCTACTAGCCACCAGTCTAGTATTAATAAAACAGAACCAATCCAGTCCAAACAGGACTCAAGAAGCAACACTGTGAGACATTTATCAAATTCAAGCAACAAAAAGAATTTAGCTCTCAGTAGGCCATCAGACAGAACTTCATTGAATGGTCCCAAATCGTCTGATCCTTGTGGTGCAACAAGTCGAGACTGGAAACCTATTGCTGCCAATGCTGTTCCACTGTTTAATAATTCAAAGAAGCCAGATACATTGAGACACTTAAATTCCTCAGCTGGTCTGCAGAAATACACAAGACCTACACCAAATGTGAATGTTCAGTCCATGAAACGAGAAGAAAAAGAGCCAGTTGTTGGAAATGTTTATCCAACCTCGACTCCGCAACACAGGCATAGTGACACCAAGATGGCCATTGCAACCAGATTTGTCAAACAGGAACCAGTATCACAGACTCTAGCTCCCTCGTCATCTTCGAGCGGAATCAGAAATATGGGATTAAGCTCGGGAGAAAGTTTCCGGGACGGAAGGCAGTCGGGATCACGAGATGGATTGATTCATTTTGATGACGACTTTCACACCGAGGACTTTGACTGGGATGATATCGATGGCATGGAAGTTGTCTCAGCAAAAAAGAGGCGAATTGACTCTGGTATGTATGTACACGTATGAAAGTATTGATTTCTCCTTCCTATTCATGATTTCCTCAGATGCATTGTGGCATGTATGATTGGTCAAGTATCAACTCATCTGTAACTATCACATTCTTGCCATGAGAAAGTGCAATACTGAGCATGTCAAGAATCGTATAAGTTACAGTGGTGCTTTTTTCATGGAACAATAAACCATGTGGTATTAGACAAAAGTATCTTTAAACACCTTTAAGCCAGCTTTAATACAATATCTTTTTAATCGTGCTATTGAGTAAACATATTTTTTATTGTTTTTAACTAGTAACATTGACTGAAAGTGACTGCAATAATTCCTCCATAATTTACTTCTGATTCCATCATTCTCATCTGTCAATTTGTGTATGTGTTTCGTTTGAATCATATCAAAATTCGATCACATAATTACTGTAATATACATGTATTATTGAAGTTAATAGCATTGGATTTTAATTTAATAGTTGTATTTATTGTATTACAATGTTTTCTTCTGTAAAATGTTCAGTATTGTGATTTTTAATTTCAGGGCTTCATGGGAAACCAAAGGTCATATCAGACCTATAACAAATTCTGAATGTCTTTCATTTTTTAAAATTGATTATTGAAAAAATCTTGGGTGGGGGGGGGGGTCAGGGACCCCCAACATTTTCGACTACATTTTACATTATAGCATCCAAAGCGTTGATAAGGTGTTAAGGTAATCTGAATTATACCTCAGCAGAAAGATCAGATAGATTTTGGCTAGTCCGCCTTGATTTTTGCTAGCCATTGGCTAGCGGGCTCCTGTTAACCATGAACACTGCTGTGAGTGCTGATACTAAAGGTATGCGTTGTTGGAGATAAAAAAAAGAAAGAAAGTGATACATGTGCTGTGAGTAAAGTGCATGTATGTTTAATCTCATGTTTGTATGCAGAATCAGATGCGAGTCTTCCGTTTACATACCTGATCGATGTTGCAGATAAACTTCAAAAGAAAGAGCCAGTACAAATCAATATAAAGGTAATATACATCATATTTTTGTTCATTTTATTTATTTATTTATTTATTTATTTGTTTATTTATTTATGTATTTTTTATTTATTTATTCATGTATTATTTATGTATTATTTATTTGTTTATTTATTTATGTATTCATTTATGTATGTATTTATGCATTATTTATGTATTTATTTATTCAAATTCATAGGACAAGGTGATATGGTGTTGCAGGGGTGAAATTTTAATTTTAGAGATGGATCTTTATCTATTTTGGTGTTACAGATAGGGAACTGACAGAATTTAGAATTTTGAAAAGAACTACAAGTCATATTTGCCCAGCATTTATTTGTTGCGATGAATTTTAGTGCACAAAATCCATCAAATAATTTGCTTGTCACTCTGCACAAAATATTCCTCTGTGCAACTTTGTGTTTTTCAACAACCACCTTGGAGTGTGTTGGTATAATATTGCACTTCACTATAATGCACCGGGGTCATGAACTGCATGCAAAATTTAGTATTGATCACTGTCATGATGATATAGTCAATAACATAATTTTGTAAACAATGTGGAGCCAACCAATCAGAGGTCCTCTTTTCACAATTCCCTTATACATATATTTGGCATGACAGGGGTTATCAAACAGCTAAGTAAAAATGTTTGGCCATTCTATTCAAAATCCCCAAATTATAGTTCCAAATCTTTAACAAGAAATAGTGGATACTTTTTGTCATTAATTTAAGTATGACATCACCTTTAACCCATTTCAGATGGTTTGATATTGCTTTAACACACATTTCTCATAGACCTCGGGATGAGATATCTCATGTCTAATCTTCCATGAGTTAAGTTTAAAATTATACTCCTGCAAATGGTATCACTTTGGCCTATTTAGTTTTGTAATAACTTCAGAGCATGCACTTGTTGTATATTATGCCAATAAGGGTTCCATTAAAAGGATTGATGATATCAGGAAAGAGTGTAAAGTTGTACTTGAGAAAGTTATCAGAAAAATGGGATTGAGATGTTTTGGTCTTCTGGGGAAGGCCGATAAAGGGAATCCAGTGGAAGGCATCATTTGGCTAATGTGTGACCGAGGACTTGCTGGAAGGGTCTGAAGGTACACTGCCATATATCGGGTGAATTTGGACATGCTTCCAAAACTTGCTTCATTGAGCACATTCATTTAAAGTGATAGGCTAACATTGTGGAGCTTCAATTTAAAAAATTGTCAAATTTTGATATCTGAACTACATAGTAGTGTTCATATGGACAAATAAACACCCTAGAATAAAAAAAAAGTTTGGAAAGTTACACTGCCAATGGCAAGTTATGCATGAATAAACAATTAAAACTTGGGGTGAGTTTAAATAGCCTAGGTGTACACACAGTATGTAAATGGGCAGGTGAATCCAATCAACTTACGATTTTCACTTTTTTAAAGCACTAAATAATCATTTTGAAATACAATTTTTTCAGGTAGTATGGGGAATCATGTAACTCAGATTTTTTAACTGTGGTAAATGTTAGCCAATACCTTTAAACCTTCCGTTTCTAAAAGAAAAATATGCAAACTTATCTTTGAAACTGAACTATCGAATGATTGGTTCAGTTTCTTAATGTATACAAAAATATCTTTAAAGCGACAGAAATATTAAGTGATTGAACTCATTAGAACATTGTTCAATAGCATCTTCAAAGTTACCCAGCTATTCAAAGGGTACTTTTTGTATTTTTTGCACAACTATTCAATTCAAAGTACATAACAGATGATATAATACCCACAAGAATTAGTTTCTGACTTTTATATTTCGGTAGAGGCTTTTAATTGTATTTTCTTCTCTGTACTTATGTATTTACAAGGTGTTAAAGGCAGGGGATCTCTTTTGCATGCCTAAAAATTAACATTGTGTAAATACAATGGTATTTAGTATTTAGAAGAAAATGTCATCTGGGAACCTATAGCAAAATATAGGAGCTAGAAACTCAGTTTTAGTGGAATTATAGTGACCGTTAGACTTAGATTTGAATTTTTTCTCGCGAGAAAAAAATTCTTGCCATAGAACGTACACTAAACGGCTATTGTTTTTCTTTTGCATTTTCCAAATTCTACGCAATCAACGACCCTCAGATTTCACAGACATGCCCTTCATCAATAGCCTAAGGGCAAGGGTTATCTTTTCCTGTTCTGCGGGGATGTTTGCAAATGAGATCCACTGCATTTAAGTTTTAGGCCTACCAAAAGGGATCCACAAACTTGAATAGATATGTACTTACTAAGGGTTTTTTTTCTTGGTTACCTCCATACCAGGGCTTCATCATGACCCTGGTGTCTAGTTTGTCTCATAGTCCAACATGGAGTCTTACAGCCAAAATCAATGATGGTACCATGTCAGTGGATGTAGATTTGACTGACACGGTAAGTAAGGAGCCCATCACGGAAGACCCTCTCTGCGGCCTTCAACTGCTCCTACTCTTCCTACTTTTTTGTGCTTTTTGTGAAGATCCTAATTTTCCTGTTTTCCCCCTAAAAATCTTTATTTTCCTACTTTTTCTCACCTTTTGTCAAAAAAAAGAAGAAAAAAAAACCTTTGTGATAAATTAAATAATTGTTTGGAGTTGTAGTCATTACAGGTTGTTGCTAAGAGAACTGTAACTACCATCATCATCTGTTTATGAAGGAAAATTTGTTTCTGTAGATTTCCACTTTTTCGCCAATCTTAGCATTTTTTTCCAGGTATTCTACATGTTCCCATTTTCTTACGTGTTACTACTCCAAACACTAGCTATAAATATTCTACTTCCCTCCGACTGTGGTTGATTGAATCCTACTTTGTTCTACATTTGAGCAAATTTTGCTCCTAAGTCTCACCTACTTTTTCAACTAAGCAGAGTTGAAGGCCTGCTCTCCCTGAAAATGCATGCCACAGGATTCCCAGCCCATCAGGGAAATCAGGGAAATCAGGGAAAAGTATTTTACTCTTTTCCAGTCAGGGAAAAGTCAGGGAATTTGATAAAAATGCCTCAAATCAGGGAAAAGTCAGTGAATTTTGATTGGCCCAAAAATCGAAAGTACATGTAGTCAGTGTTTTATGCTGCAAATAGTTCACTGCAACAACATTAAAAACATAAGAAACTGGATATGATTTAAAATAATTATTATGGAATTTTGAGGCTTCATCAGGGAAAAATCAGGGAATTTTGTTTTCTTGAAATGCTGGGAACCGTGTACCATACAGTACAAGTGTACACCACTTTATTTTCTGACCTTGTTTAACATCATGTATCTCCCTCCTCTTGACCAAAGACACCGCAGGAGAGTGCTTATATGTGACCTGTCACCACAAAATGCACCATAAGTCGGAAAAATAAGAAACTGTGTTTTTCATACTGTCTTAAAGTAGAGACTCTAAGCTTTCCAATGATGTGTAATTTGTTTAGGATGGATGAAGCAAACCCATTTAAAACCTTGCTCACATGTTTGGAGTATCACGTAAGCCATTATCAAGAAAGTGGAGAAAAATGACTGTAAAGATAGTGCCCATTCATGCGAAACGGAAGGCCTTTGACAACTGTTCCATGGAAAGTGCAGTAAAACTAGTCACTTTAAAAATGAGAATTGTGGATTGGACAATCCTTTTTAACTCTTACAAGTATCATCGATGAATAATTCATAAAACCAGCTTTGTGGTGATACCAAAATCATTACAGGGGGACTTGACGATGTTGGATAACAAGCAATTATATTTAGAATTACATTATGGTTACTCTTGCAATGTGAAGATCAAATTCGGCCAAATTTTCAAGCTCCTGCAAAAAACATGGTCAAAGTTCAATCCAAGAAAAATCATACTTCTGAATCGCTTCTGGTCCTCAAATTTGGACAGATAAAAGATTAGTGTATGTACCGTTAGAAAATATCAGAATCCCAGAATCAAGTTTTGCAACCCAACTCGACTATTTACTGCATTTACACAAAAACTTCCATTGCGACTTATTGATCTATTTGTGGTGACAAGTCACACATGCTACTGCATTGTATAACATGATTTCACACATGCTTTGTCAATAGAGGGCAGTGTTCTGGTTTCAATGATCAATGGGTTGGATTGGTAAAACAACCCAAGTTACACTTCTAAATAATTTCTTTCTATTTACATACCTGCCAACCAGTAAGATGTTATCCAGACCTAGTAAGATTTTCCATCATCAAACTCCACAGAATAAGATTTCTGATACAAAAATAAGATTTTTTGAAGAATGTGCAGTGTAGTTATACTATAATATGATTTTAAGATACTTTAATTTTTACCTTCAGTTTGCATTAGGAATAAGATTTTTTATCTGAATCAGTAAGATTTTTAGTGTCGGGAGATTGGCAGGTATGTATTTACTGCACTTATGATAATGTAACTTCAAAAGGGATGTGTTTTTTTTCGCAAAAGTGGTTGTCAGATCTAAATTTACAGTATCGTTTTCATATGTGAGTAACTTCTTAGGCAGTTTCCGTAATAATTTATATGTAAAAATGGCACAATAAATTGAGAGTGTTGATAAAATTTTCAGCAACATTTTTAAGTACTTCTCAATTATTTGTTTGGGACAAAACAAAATTTGTAATGTCATACATAACTTCAAATTCTTTATGTCTTATTCTCAGAAATGTAAGTTTGTTTTCTGTTGTTTTAAATTTCAGGTCATCACACAACTGATTGGTTTCTCAGTACCAGAAATGATGGTGAGTTAAATTTATGCCTTACACAATAATATGAATATCAGTATTATATTGAGCATGCTTTGTGTTGTAACAATGATCTTTGTATGAATAATTCTAAACAAGTACCCTTTGGCTCTGATTATAAAGAATATACATGTAAATCAAAATATTGCTATAACAAAAACATTTTTTCTTGTCCCAAAGTTGATTTTTTTTGTATACTGTATACGCTGAATATTTCGCGGTGGTTTTATTTTCGCGAATTTCGCGACTAACTGAACGCGAAAATTTTCACTTCTTGATATTTCTGTACGAAGTGAATGTAAATACAATAAAATCGCGAAAATATACACTCGCGAATTCCCCGTCTTGAAGCAAAATCGCGAAAATATATGGACGCGAAATATATGGCGTATACAGTATGTCATTGATTTTTGAACCCGGATATCACAAAATTTTAATACAACAATGTAAATTTTGTGGTCCCAAGGACTTCGTCATAATGAGAGTCTGCTGTATGTGTATATAAAGATATCAAACTATAATTACAGTAGGGAGTTTGCAACTCTCTGGGCCGGCATGATTATTTATTTTTTTTCAGTCTAAAGATGGGATCTTCCACAGGGTTCGTACAGGTCATGGAATTTCTGGAAAGTCAGGGAATTTAAAAATGCTTTTTCCAGTAGCAAAAAGTCAGGGAGAGTCAGGGAATTCATCAATTTCTTCTGGAAAGTCAGGGAAAATATTTATTCAAGGTATTCTTAGAATGACCCTTGATTGAGAGCTTGCTAGTAAATTGCGATGATGTATTTTTACACATGTTAAGAATGTAAAATCAGTCAAGGAAATTTTGAGTTTCTGCTCTGGAAAGTCAATCTGAAAATGTGTAGTCACAGAATTCTGAAAATGTGTAAGTGTACGAACCCTCTGTTCCATTTGCAGGCCTAAAACTTAAGTTCACTTGACTTTACCTGTGTATGGAAGGACATACTAAATGTGAGCTTCCCTTAGAATGAATAATTGTGTGGTGAAGATATACTGCACCTTTGACCCTAAGATTTTGTACATGTATATTATGGTATATAATTGATTCACACCAATTTTAATGTTACTTGCAGAAAGTTGCAAATTGGAAATCCCATCTGTAACTGGAAGGATTGTGTGTTAGAAATGGCAAATCTTCCTTCAATCTAATAAAATTTACTCTTCACATGCTAGAGGATTTCAACCTTTATGGAATTAATGTATATTATTTGGTGCAGATCTGTGACTTTGGCATGTTAAGAGTTAATTACCTTACAGGGGACTACTTTTGTGTACAGTAAGAAACAAATAATTTTTTTGACACCAAGGGCCACCTGGGACTAGTAGCCAGGGAGTCTTGAGGGTGTGGCAGCATCCCTGGATTAATTCCAATTTTACTTTTTATTTATTTTTTGTATTTTTATTCGTGCATTTACTTAATGGGAGCATATATATCACCTGAACAAACTTCTAATCAGTGCAAAATCATGTAAATCTGTAAATTGTTAAAGGTGACTTTTCACTGAAGAGAACAGTGTAGAAAAGTTAGTAAGCTTTGCTATTTTCTTTTCATTCATAGGAGATGAAAAAGCGTATCAAGAAATCAACGGCCCAAAAAGCAACAGAACTGAAGGAGAACATTAAGAAGGTAGAAAAACAAACCTGCAGATCCACTATAATTGCGCATTGTAGACATTATTTCAAGCCCAAGTATAGTTTTGGTAAATGATGAGGATTTTTTTTTTTTTCATTGCTAATGTGTGCTGTTAGTGCCCTGAAATTCACTTGCTCTGAAATACTTCCATTTTAGAGAAATTGTTGAACAAAACAATTGTTGTGGAAGGGTGGTGACTGTTTTGACATAGGAAATGTACATTGATAGTGATATCTGTTATCTGCAAAAAAATAAAAATCATTAAAAGCACAATATTTGGTACGTTTCATGTTGTTTCTGATGTCTGACATGAGAAAAGAATATTCTATGAAAGATTAATGAAACATTTGTTTGATCGACCCAAACTTTACGTGGGTTTTGATTTTGTGGAGATTCAATTTAAAAAAAAGGTCAAACTTTGATATCTAAGCTCGATGATAGTGCTTTAACTCTTAACGTGCCGAAGTCGCAGATCTGCGACACATAATACACATAAAGGCCATAGAGGTTGAAATCCTCTGGCACGTTAAGAGTTAATGGACAATTACCCTAGAATGCAACACGATGGAAAGTTTTGCTGTCACCAGCAAGATATGATGCACCATGTGTACCATGCTGTACCAGGGCAATTCCACGGTTACTCACGTTACATTTGAAGGCATTTTGATTTACTTGTTGATCTCTTGCAATATTATTAATGGTAGATAGCGTAAAGTCTTTAAGCCATCACAAAGCATACATGTTATTTCTGATTTGTACAAAGTAAAAATTTGAGAAAATAAATTTAACTGTATGAAAATTATTAAAATGTCTCGGTTACTCACGTTACAGAATTTGGACATGCATAAAATGTAAAGAGGACTTAATTGAAAAATGTCCTCATGTGGAGCTCTCATACAAAAAAGTTATACCCTTATCAAAGCACTCTGATAGAGAGTCACAAACTGACTATATGCAAAATGTAGTGAGTTACCCTATTTTTGTATAAATTACAAGAACATCGGTTACACACGTTACGGTTACTCATGTTACGTTTTGTCCGAAGACATATTTTCTGGGTTATCTTCATGTAAATAGATTTTTATTGGAAAAGTAATACATTTATCATTGCAGTATTATATGCTCAACATTATTTCAAGGAAAAAACGGGAGAAAAAATGATAACATTTCATAAAACTTAGATTTAATCACAGTAGGTGGAGCCTAGTCCCACATGTGGCATATTGTGTATGGTTGCAGATTCTCCTAGAAAGCAGCGTTAAAGAAGCACAATTTGGGGTAGAAATGATGACCCCCATTGTTTCTTCATAAATCATAGCCAATCAAAGCAACAAAATGTGACATGAGTTGAGATAAAGCCAAATTATATAGTGCTTGGTTTGTCCACCAACCTGTGGAATTGCTCACCAGGTTGTGTAGCGCCCTCTTATGTCAGTTGGTGATACAGTTGTAATAGTAATGATGTGGATGTTGGAACGTGAGCACAACATATGTACATAGACTGACAAAGTGGAAATGATGTAAGTTGAAGTTGTTGTTTTTAAGGCCTTTAGTGCTACTTAGGACCATGCAACAACACATTATGCACAAGAAGAGTTTTTCAACATTGAAAAGCACATTACAAACACAACTTTCAGGTGATTTGATAACCTGGCTTACAGCAATGAAAAAAAAAACATAAGAGGAAGTCCACTCTGATGTCAAGTTTGTTTGAATAAAAGCAGGGAATGAAAGAAACATATTAATGAAAGTTTGGCAAAAATCCACCAAGGAATAAGAGAGTTATAAATTTTCAAAGTTTTAATTTTGTGATGTCACATGCGAGCAGCTCCCCCATATGTCATTGTCATATAATATAAAATTTCATAAATTGACATTGTTTAATGGTTCATGATAATTGATTTTTTTTTTATATAGAAACAGGTCTGAAATAATCTTTCTGATTAAAATCATAAAATCATTTCCAATTTTCTGAGAAAATGACACCTCATAGAATTTATATTACATAACAGATGGGGGGGGGGGGGTGCATTCATGTGACATCACAAAATTAAAACTTTAAACTTTTATAACTCTGTTATTCCTTGATGGATTTTTGCTAATGAAGTAATCTTACGGCTATTTTGTTTTTGTTCCGTCTAGTAGATCTACAGGAAACTAGTGAGTTTTACAAGGATGTCTTCTGAGTGTTCCAATTATTGAGATGGTTCTCTCCTATTTGAATTGCAGGGATTGGCACGATGCCAGCAATCGTTGATTGATTTGTCTTGCATCATGACGCTGGAGATGAAACCCAACTACTGTCGCCCTCGCTTGACTGCCATGAGAGAGCCGAATCCTACCGACTGTCGAGCTTTGCTAGAAGGGGTGAACTTGACTTGAAACAACGTTCTTACTATATTCTATTTGTCCAGTAGGCATGGGCAATATAAAGACATTCACTGCTTGTCACTGCTGTAATATAACAGATGGTAGAGATTTGCTAATTGACTGCCGCTGTTTAAACTGAGTACATACATCTGCAGATACAATAAGATGGATTCCCAACTAAGTCACAGTCACAGGGCCTCCAATGACAAACAGTGACCAGCCACACTATAATCTCGTTTGTCAACATCACTGGGCCAATTAACCCGTTTGATACGGGAGCTGGACATGTCCTGTGTTAACTCGATGGGAAATACAGAACCTCTTACTTGATAGGTTAACTAGCAATCTGGCTGCAGTGCTTTCACCTGGAGATTACTTGGCTTTACATGTAAAACTGAGGTAAACAAAAATAAAAGTACAGAACAAAAAGTAAAGAACAGAAATGATGGCCAAAAAATTTACACTGTAGGCTTTGAGATATTTTAGCCCTCTTGGTCCCAGCCTCCCAGGTACCTCCAGCCCCATATCAAAACCAACACAAAATTGAACCTATGGGACTAAAAGGATTAAATGTTTGATTTTTGTTATTTGCTAACACTACTTTGCATTGTTGAGTCAATTGAGTCCATGGCATAATGTTGAGGTTTTTCCACAATGCATCACAAGAAATAGGCTCATCAGTGGTGTCGCTGGCTATCGCTGTGTGATGGGAATCTACAGATTGTATGTGAGTGTAATGGTCATTTTCACAATTACCCATAATGGTGTTACCAAGGGAACAAAATAGCTATATTTTCACACTTGAAATGTTCTCCAGTTTTTCATATGACTTGTATATTAAAAAAACTAGTTTTGGACCTTAATCACAGCCCATTTTCTTCTGTGTGGCTTCAAATGTTCAGAAATGGGGAATTCATCAAAAAATACATGTAGCCTTTACTAATTTCTAGGGGAAAAAATGATTGAAATGAGAATTTGCTACAATATAATTCACAATTTAGTTAAGTGAGAGTATGTCCTAAGTTATAGAACATTTTGTCCCAGGGTTAGCCAAATGTTGGCACTTGGTAGGGAAACTCC